>CAJNDT010000630.1:0-10000 GCA_905221615.1 Symbiodinium sp. CCMP2592 | reverse complement strand
TATATGTTCTCTGCCGACGAGCATTGCCCTGCCGGCGAAAAAGCTAGCCGCCTATCTCTTTCTTTCTCTTGGCTCCTCGGGGCTGCCGGTCCTTGCTCTCCGAGTTCACAAAGCCAGCTTTCAAGTGTTGCAAGTTCGCCTCTGTAAGTTCAAACCACAAAGTATGACTGCCAAGCCCTTCGAAGAGAACCTTTGCTGTGGGAGTCGGGCCACCTTCCTCGATGGCAGGCAACTGCATGTCGATGTAATACGGGGCATATTGTTGATGTTTGGCAGCTGTGGCTTTGAAACACTTCAAGACCTTCTTGTTTTGGGGCGGGGTGTCCTCTTGGGTGTCGTCTTCGCTTTGCAGGCGTTTTTGAATGACTTCGTTGAATGTCGTCTGTCTCTGGGTCATCAAGTCATCGAAGAATTTGCTGTTTAACGATCGGCTATCCTTGTCCTTCCGGAGATCTAGGCCTTGCCGAACACAAATTTCGTGAAGCCTCTGTCCCACCTGCCGTTCACCGAAAACCACACCATGCCCTCTTCGTTCTTCTGAGTCGGGATCCACTGCTCGCCCTTCCCATACATGGCCACGGTCTTTGTGCATAGTCGAACGTCACGGTCATCTTCATGATCAGAATCATCAGCCATGTCGACGGGAGGTGTGTGCACACAAGAGCTCAACTACACATACAAGCTGTAACATGTCATGCAAGGATTCGCTCATGCACATGCAAGCACCTCAAGTGAATGCGGCTTTGCCAATGACAGCACACCACAACAGCGATCACGTATGGCATTTTTTGCACAGCTGCTGAAATGCTGCCATCCTCGCGGTGTCATGAAGATCGGTGTGTGGCCCAAGCAAGCATACATGCATGCGTGTGCCAATGCTTCCCCAAAAACCATCGTGGCATGTGCATGATGGTGCATGTGATATGCTGTGCCTCTCATGGGTCTGCCGGAGCCTTCGTGCGCATTCTCTTGTTCGGCTTCGGAGAGTCTTGATCGAGTGGCATAGGCGGAACTTCAGTCTTCTCCTTGTAAATGCAAAGGCTCTCGCCTTCAGCGACTTCACGAACATTCTTGAGCAGGGGTAGCTGGATCTCTTTCATTCGTTGGCTTCTGACGTAGCAGACTTCCATGTTGGCGAGGTCCTCCTCATGAGTGCTCTGAATCATGAAGGCTAAGTTCGCAAAGCCAGCATCGCCCTCGGCTTTCGGAAGCACGAGCATCGGAGCCGACCAGAAATGCACATCACCCACAGCTGGGAAGACTTCAAAGCAGTCGTCGGGCACCTTGGCCCCATGCTTCAACTGCAAGCTGCATGGGACCAGAGTGAGTCTCATCTTGGGAATTTTCCCAATTGCCACAATCTTCTTCTGGGGCTTCAAGTGCATGTGTAGCCGTGCAAGCATGCTGTTAGCTTCATGCTTAGCCTGCAGATCGAAGATATCAAGCATCATGGTGGCCTGCATTTGCTGCTTCTGGAAATCCGGATGCTTGCTGGGGGCATACTGCAGGACATCTGGGATCAGCACTGGTTCGGGCTTCGGTGTGAAGACTGCCCAATCACCGCCGAGAAACACGTCCAGCACGACCTTGCCCAGGTTGCCGTCGGCCTGCTTCAATTGCACTTTGCCTCCTTGGCATACTACGATCTGGCCGGACTGCCCATCGCTCTTCCTTCTGCACCATGATCCAACCTTGAAGCCTGCATCCTCGAGGAGTGTCAAGGGTTGCTTAACCGTCCCATCTGGGTTCAGCTCCCTCATCGCAACGACCTTGGGGCTGGAAGTGTCCTCGGCGACCTTCTGTTGCAGGGCATGAGCTTCCCATGGCGAGTCCACGTGCTGCCCGCAAATCCCTCGCATGATAACGACGGCATCGTGGGCCAAAGCCTCCTTCGAAGAGTACTGCTTCACGTCCACGGGCAGCTTCAAGAGGAAGCCGATCAAGTGCATGTCAGCGAAGTTGAGTGCAGTGATCAATTCCGGCGAGGCAAGCAGGTCTTTCCCCTTGGATAGCCCTTCAACGAGTTGTCGCCATTGATACATGATGAGGTCTGCGGCACGGACCTCGGTCAACATGTCCTTGTGCATCATCCTCTTAGCATCGCCTGCCTGTGCCACTTCCTTGGCATATGCGAGCTTCACCTGAGTATGTCTATTTTACAAACTAAAGAATCATGTGAACATGTTGTGTATATATACATTCGTGCAACAACATGCTATGCATGACGATCAAGTGGCAAGTGCATGTCGTGCCCTCGAGAACTGGTTGGTACCCTTGACCTCCATGCTGATCTTCTCCCAAAACTCGGCGCCCAAACTGCGGGTGCTTGGGGAGTGCCTTCTGACAAAGGCCTCCGTCTCATCCATGAGAAACGGAGTCCGCCCTCCGGCATGCTTGAGTGCGAATGTGTAAAGGTTCGGTAGAGCCTTAAAGTGCACGGTTTTCCCAGTGGTAACCTTCTTCTTGATGGAGAGGAAATCGACATGCTTCGTATGGGTCGACTCGGTCACCCAAAGCCTGTGGAGACGTCTCATCAGCTGGAGCTCGTGCTCCTGCCTCTGCATGGTCGCATTTCCTGTCCGTTGGATCATGCTCAACAGATGAGGCAGGTGCATGGCGGCTTCCTTCCTCAGGACTTTCCAATTGACCCCGTGCGTTGCCGCCCGGTAGAAAGCTTCGTCCTTCTTTCGCAAAAGCTCCAGGTTGAGTTTGCCATCATGACAGATGGATTCATCTCCATCATGCAAGATTTCCTGGCCAAGGATTCTCAACACACAGTTTGTGTGAGATCCTGCCAGACTGAGGCATTTGATGGCAGATGGGTCGAAGTGGCCCAACATTCCGTGAGCAGCCTGAAAGAAGGCGGTGTTCCAGACAATCTCCTCGCCGTCTCGAGGCTCGACCCCCACGGCATGGACCCGTTGCTCCAGGAACGGCATTCACTCCACTGCCGTCGCGGTTGAGCGGGGAAATTCCTACCATGCTGGGGTGGAGTGTGATGTTGTAGACGAAACCTCTGGACTCCAGCAAGTGCAGACAGTCGTGGACACTCTTCACAAGGCCCTCGCCTTCCTTCGCCACCTCAAGGATGGATTGGCACCGCCGGATGAGTTCTGCATCCATTGGAAACAACGGAAGCAGGAAGTTGAAAGCTGGCCAAAGAAACACAAAGTGTGAAGCTTGAGCTGCAACAATGCATGCATGGCATGTCATCATGCTGCCGACGAGCAGATGCCCTGCCGGCGCTTCAAACTCAATATGCAAAGCCAACTGCTCAGATTTCTCATGAAACTTGCACTGCTTGCATGCATGCACAGCAGCAAAGGAGCTGCTTGAAAAAACGTGCATGGACAGTCTCAATGCAGAAATATATGTGCATCTTATGTGGTAATGGAAGCCACAAGCCACATCTCATATGCTGTTTCTAAGTGTACTTACTGCACTTATAACTTGCCCTCTAAATGACTTATAAATGTACACATATAGTTGCTTTTCAGTTACTAACTGATTAGGTAAGTCTTGTAAATGTATATTAACTCCTATATTATTTTATAAGTACATCCATATACTTACTAACTGTTATAAGCACTTATCACATTTGACTGACTTATAACTTGGCTTGTCGTACTTATATATTGAGTTACACCAACATACTATTCCCAATAACATGTAGTAAATAAGTACTAACCACCACGATCCTTCAAGTAGGAGAATGAAAGTGGTAGCGGAACCCTCTGCCTGGTGTCACTCTCGGTCGTGACAGTGGCTTTGGCAGTCCTGCGTGGTATGGATTAGGGTAGGGATTAGGGCGGAATCTATGTTGCCAGTAGAGCCCCAGTGCTCCTGTGTGTTCTGGCCACTGAAAGGCTTGTGCACGCAGAGGCTTGGGGCGCCAAGGCGCCATCTGCAGTCTAATGTATCTACGGCTCAGCAACAGCCGTGCGGACCATCTCCACCCATCGCTTCCAGGCGGCGGCTCGGAGCGAGTGTCTCGCTGAGCCCACGGTGTCTGTCCAGGTGGCATTGGCCAGGCTGCGCGTGAGTGCGCCCTGTCGTCCGCCCAAAGTTCGCCGGCTGAGCTCCGGCGAATCTGCTTCCATCTGTTTTCTCCAGAGTATAGCCAGTGTGCGCTGCAAGGCTTTGATTTTTCCCACGCCGAGCTCCAAGAACTCGAGATCCACACCATTATCAGATCCAGGGTCCTCGCCATCCCACAGCCATCGTGGCTGTGCTGCAATGGTCTCCTGCCACTGCTGCAAGAAGGTGCCATGAAAGGTTCGCCTGCCCAGGTCAGCAATGGCCTGGGGCTCCATTCCTGCCAGTTCCCTTTGTCGTTGTCGTTTCGCCAGCTCCAAGAATGCTTCTTCCAGCTCTCGCTTGCATTTCTGCAATGGCGGGGTATCTGAACTGCTACTGGCAGCTTCAGCAACTTCAGCTTCACTGCTGGTGTCTGGGCCACCCTCACGCCTTCCAGGCCAAACAGCCCCAGGAGGGGGCGCTGGACCAGCTCGCAGATTAGGCAGCTGAGCAGCATCACCATCACGTGCCATGGCATAGCAGGACCCTGAAGCAAAAACCAACCCGGCAAAAGAAAGCCCGAAGAAACCAAGAACGCCCGACCCAACACAGGGAACCCCGGGCCCCCAAGCTGCGAGCCGTGGTGCTTCATCATCATGACCATCATCATCAGTATCACCACCATCATCACCATCAGCATCATCATGATGACGGTGATCATCATCATCCTCATCATCATCATCATTCAGGTGCAACATCCCAACCGCTTGAGCTCCGCAGAAATAGCCAAGCGTACTTGTTGGAGGCAAAACAGAGCATCGAGGATCTGCTCTTGCGCTGCTGCGCGCGAACTACCTACTACAGGTCCTCCCTCCTGCCCTGACGGCCATAAGGGTTTAGGGTGTGGCAGGCGAAGTCGCGCGCTCGGGTGGGAAGCACCCCGGGCCGCGCGCTCGTGTTGCTTGTAAACCCACCCCGGCCACCTAAACTATACTCTATTAAGGGTTTAAGGTTTTTTTAGTTCCCCACATCACTGTGGGGTTTTTATTTTTGCGCTGCACCGCGCCCGCCGCAACAACCTCCTCCTCACCCCACGCGCGGCACACACAACACAACACACACAACACAACACAACACACACAACACGATACACACAACACACACAACACAACACAACACAACACAACACGCACAACACAACACACACACACAACACAACACAACACACACAACACAACACAACACACACAACACAACACACACAACACAACACAACACAACACACACAACGCAACACAACACCACACCACACCACACAACACAACACAACACAACACGACACGACACGACACGACACGACACGACACGACACGACACGACACGACACGACACAACACGACACGACACAACACAACACAACACAACACAACACAACACAACACAACACACACAACATACACAACACAACACAACACACACAGCACAACACACAACAACACACACAACAACACACACGAATCCTCCGCTCCGAGGGCTCTCGGAGGCTCTTGGAGGGCTCTTGTTGGATCATGCGCGCGCTAAAGGGGTCCTGCACTTAGGAAGAGTCTCCCGCGACTGAAATCCTCTGCTCCGAGGGCTCTCGGAGGCTCTTGGAGGGCTCTTGTTGGATCATGCGCGCGCTATGGGGTCCTGCACTTAGGAAGAGTTTCCCGCGACTGAAATCCTCTCCTCCGAGAGCTCTCGGAGGCTCCTGGAGGGCTCTTGTTGGATCATGCGCGCGCTAAAGGGGTCCTGCACTTAGGAAGAGTCTCCTACGACTCAAATCCTCTCCTCCGAGGGCTCTCGGAGGCTCTTGGAGGGCTCTTGTTGGATCATGCGCGCGCTAAAGGGGTCCTGCACTTAGGAAGAGTCTCCCGCGACTCAAATCCTTTCCTCCGAGAGCTCTCGGAGGCACCTGGAGGGCTCTTGTTGGATCATGCGCGCGCTAAAGGGGTCCTGCACTTAGGAAGAGTCTCCCGCGACTCAAATCCTCTGCTCCGAGGGCTCTCGGAGGCTCTTGGAGGGTTCTTGTTGGATCATGCGCGCGCTTCAGGGGTCCTGCACTTAGGAAGAGTCTCCCGCGACTCAAATCCTCTGCTCCGAGGGCTCTCGGAGGCTCTTGGAGGGCTCTTGTTGGATCATGCGCGCGCTAAAGGGGTCCTGCACTTCGGAAGAGTTTTCCGCGACTCAAAACCTCTCCTCCGAGACCTCTCGGAGGCTCTTGGAGGGCTCTTGTTGGACCATGCGCGCGCTAAAGGGCTCCTGCACTTGGGAAGAGTTTCCCGCGACTCAAATCCTCTCCTCCGAGAGCTCTCGGAGGCTCCTGGAGGGCTCTTGTTGGATCATGCGCGCGGCGTTAAAGAGGTCCTGCACTTGGGAAGAATCTCTCGCGACTCAAATCCTCTCCTCCGAGAGCTCTCGGAGGCTCTTGGAGGGCTCTTGTTGGATCATGCGTGCGCTAAAGGGGTCCTGCACTTGGGAAGAGTCTCCCGCGACTGAAATCCTCTCCTCCGAGAGCTCTCGGAGGCTCTTGGAGGGCTCTTGTTGGATCATGCGCGCTAAAGGGGTCCTGCTCTCGGGGAGGGGAGACGGGAAGAGGGAGAGAGGGAAAGGTTGAGATGGAAAGGGAGAGAGGGAAAGGGAGACAGGGAAAGGGAGACAGGGAAATAAGGGAGAGAGGAAGAGGGGGAGGGAGAGAGATGCTCGGCTGGCTGGACGTGCTGTTGATCTACATCTGCTCCCAGTGACGGAAGCTCGGCTGCAAGAAGTGTAGGTGTGATTGTGACATGACAATGCTATGTTTTGATTCGTTGTCGTTGCTCTGTTCGGCTAGGGCAGTATCGTGTTCGTCTTTGACCCGAGCGCTGGCGGAAGCTTGGCTGCAAGATGTCCAAGCGTCGGCAGGAGCTGGGATGCTGTGTTCGGGTGTTGCGAGGCTGTCTGCAGCATTCCATTTGCTCGATTTCGTGGGCGTGTCGCAAGGAGGCCAGATAGCTTGAAGGATCGAGGCGGTCGCTTTGGTTCTAGCTTGTACTGGACTTGTTCGGACAGGTTCGCCGCCGGAGACTGGACTGGTGCGACCTCCTCTCGCCTGGTGTAGCAGCGAGTTTGATGGTGATCGAGCTAGTTAGCAGAAGGGCTTCACGGAGGTGGTAGTGTAGCGTTTTTGTTATTGTGTGCTTCCGTGGTTTGTTGTTGGGATGCAGAGGGGGGAAGGGGGGGGGGGAGGACGGTTAGGAATTGCGGCGTCGGCTCATTTGGCTTGGCAGGGAATGTCTGATGGCCAGTGGTGGCGAAGCGATCATGGTTCGCGGTGCGGTCGGGGCTGAGGCCGTGAAACGAGGCCGGAGCAGTCCGGGCGACGGCGTGGCATCGGCAATATCGGGCGTTGTAGGGACAGCAGCTTTGGCTCGGGATGATTTGGGTCGTTGGCGGCTTCATTCTGTAGTGACGGAGGTCAGCAAGGTGGTGGCGCGCTTGCGAGAGCAGGGGGATTTTCAGACGTTGGAACAGTTGGCCTGGAACGTCATGGAGAGGGTGGACGAAGCTTGGTTCACCGGCAGCGTGCCTGGAATCGAGACGGTAGGCCGTCCTCTGCAGGAGCTCTTATCCGAAGGGAGGTTTTCGTCCTTCTAGAAACCCTGGCAATAAGGCCGAAGTGCAGATTCTGGTGGAGGTAATCTGGGTTTAGGGTTTAGGGTTCGCCAGCGCAGTTTTTTGAGACTGCGCGTAAAGGCGCCCTGGTCAGCTCACGCGAAGCAAACTCACCTTTAAAGGCATCTCGCCTTAAACCCTAAACTGTAAAAAAAATTCTGGTGAAGTTTCGGTAAAGCCTTAAACGGTAATGAGTCTGCCGAGGTTTCGGTAACTTTTTGCTTTAAAGCCTCAAAACAGTTTCTTACTTTAGACGACTTCAAACTTGAAACTCTTGCTCTGGGGCCTGGATTTGGGTCTGGTGCCTGGAATTGGGGTGTGGGGCCTGGATTTGGGGCTGGTCCTAACCCCCCCCCCGGGCCCTTCGCCAGCGCAGTTTTTTGAGACTGCGCGTAAAGGCGCCCTGGGCAGCTGAATTGGGGTGTGGGGCCTGGATTTGGGGCTGGTCCTAACCCCCCCCGGGCTCTTCGCCAGCGCAGTTCTTTTTTGGGATTGTGCGTAAAGGCGCCCTGGTAAGCAAACTCCGGGGGCGGGGGGGGGCAGATTGACACGGGCCGCCTTCAGATTGACACATCCTGCCGCTCCCCCGCCCGATTGACCGTGTCAATCCGCCCCGACGAGAGGGCTCGATATTGACCCCTCCCCCTGCTTCGAGTCTGCCGAGGTTTCGGTAACTTTTCGCTTTCAAGCTTCAAAACAGTTTCTTAAACTCAAGAAGATTTCAAACTTGAAACTCTTGCCCTGGGTCCTGGATTTGGGTCTGGTGCCTGGAATTGGGGTGTGGGGCCTGGATTTGGGGCTGCCCCCCACGGGCCCTTCGCCAGCGCAGTTTTTTGGGACTGTGCGTAAAGGCGGTGTGGTCAGCTTACGCGAAGCAAACTCAGGGGGGGGGTGCCAGATTGACACGGGCCGCCTTCAGATTGACACTGCCTGCCACCCCCCCGCCGATTGACAGTGTCAATCCGCCCCGACGAGACGGCAGACCAGATTCCCCCTCCCCCTGCTTCTGCCCCCTGCCGCACCACCTCCTTCCTCCTGCCCTTCAGCCCCTACCCCACCGCTCCTCTCCCCCACTCGCGCTCCCTCCTGCCCAGCACAGCCCAGCTCAGTCTAGCACAGCCCGACCTAGCCCGCTCAGCCTAATCCTGGCCAACTGTCAAGTTGACAGTGCCTCGAGATTGACCTCCCCCCCCCCTGCTTCTGTCCCCTGCCATTCCACCCTTCCTGCCCTCCAGCCCCCTGCCCCGCCGCCCTCCGGATTGACACTGCCGGATTGACATGGGCCGCCTTCCAGATTGGGTTTTCCAGATTGGATTGAGAGTGTCAATCTAGCAATCTGCGGGGACAGTGTCAATCTGGAGGGGGGGCGCCACTGCCTGCCGCCCCCACCGCCCTTCAGATTCACACTGCCGGATTGACATGGGCCGCCCTCCAGATTGACACTGCCGCCCTCGGGATTGACAGTGTCAATCTGGCGCCGGTCCGGTGTCAATCCGCGGCCGTGTCATGGGGCCTGCTTCTGTCCCCTGCCACCCTACCCCCTTCTTCCTGCCCTCCAGCCCCCTACCTCACCGCCCTCCAGATTGACACTGCCCTCAGAATTGACAGTGTCAATCAAGCGCGGTCAGCTGTCAATCTGCGCACCACCCCCTTTTTCCTGCCCTCCATCCAGCCCCCTCTGCCCCACTCCCCTTCCCCGCCCTCCTTCTGTCCAGCACAGCCCAGCTCGGCCTTCACAGCCCAGCCTGTCAGGTTGACACCGCCTCGAGATTGACCTCCCCCTTGCTTCTGTCCCCTGCCCCCCCAAACTCCTTTTTCCTGCCCTCCAGCCCCCTACCCCACCGCCCTTCAGATTGACACTGCCGGATTGACATGGGCCGCCCTCCGGATTACACTGCCGCCCTCGGGATTGACAGTGTCAATTTGGCGCCGGTCCGGTGTCAATGCGGCCTGCTTTCCAGCCCCCTACCTCACCGCCCTCCAGATTGACACTGCCGGATTGACATGGGCCGCCCTCCATATTGACACTGCCGCCCTCTGGATTGACAGTGTCAATCTCGCGGTCCGGTCAATCCGCGGGGGCAGTGTCAATCTGGAGGGGGTTGGGGGGGGGGGGCCAGATTGACACGGGCCGCCTTCAGATTGACACTGCCTGCCGCCCCTCCCGATTGACAGTGTCAATCTGCCCCAGCAGTGTCAGTGTCAATCTGGAGGGTGGCCCATGTCAATCCGGCAGTGTCAACCTGGAGGGGGGTGGGGGGGGGGGCGCCAGATTGACACGGGCCGCCTT
>CAJNDT010000629.1:82500-169413 GCA_905221615.1 Symbiodinium sp. CCMP2592 | reverse complement strand
TGTCTATGTCCATGCCTATAACTGTTTATATACATAAATAATTATTTGTATATATATATATACATATGATTTGTTAGTGTTTTGTTTGGTTGTTTGTGGATGGTCATCTTCTGTCCGGCTCCTCTCTTTTATCCCACTAGGCGAGATTGGTAAGGAGGCACTCAGCAACACAGCTTCGGACACAATTCTAAGGGTTTGGGTGCTTTAGGGTTTAGGTTGTTGGGGGTAAAAGTTTTGGGGTTTAGAGACTAAGAGTGGGAACCTGAGTAAGCGAATAAGTGAACTAAAAGGGCTTGCCAAACAGGGCATTGGGTCACGGATGTGCGCCCACCCACACCCGAATCCTGACTAGCTGGCTGGGTGGGTGAGTGGGTGGGTTGGGAGGTTGGTTGGCTCAATAAAATGTGTCGTTGTCCTTGGTTTGTTTTTTTTTCTGTCGTTGTGGATTCCCTGGGTTTCGTGTGACGTTCAAGTGTTTTTCCGAACTTACAGACCATAGCTTTTTGTAACTTCTTGAAACGTCTGCAACCTGGTCATAACTTCTATATCTCCCGGCGACGCAAAAGCTTAGGTCGGACAAGTCGATTCCAGTGGACGCCGTGAAGTACAGTATGACGATGCAGTCGCAGGCACAAAGATGTGCTCACTCAACTCGAAAATGTTAGCATGAGGTCTCTGCGTGTCTTAACAAATTATCGCCTGATGTTATGCTACTGACTGAGGTCATGATTGATGACAAGCTTGTCCCCCTGCCCAACGCTGTGAAGACGAAAGACTGCAAAGGTGTGTACGGGTACAAAGAGTTCGCGGCACAAGGCATTCTCGACAGGCTGGAGCCGAAAAGGCCGAATTCCCAGATGTACGCCGCTCGGACAAACTCAGTTTGCGGATTGCCGCTTGCATTTCCTACACCAGCCAGTAGCAAATCCGGGACCTATGGTCGATTGCACATAGACTCAGGTCGGGGAGCTCGGCAAGATGGCGGCCGATGTGACTCTCGCGTGCTCTGAGTCCTCGACGTCTGCCGTGGTCTGGCAGTGCGAGGTGAAAACCGGGGACTTTCTCGCCCCATCCAAAATGGTCCTAGTCAACTCTAAACAGGTTGACGTGCCGGTCGGAGACTCGAAGCAGCTGTAAGTCGCGACTAGAAGTCTCTGAGGTTGTGTAATATTACTGAGGCGGCCGCTGTGCTCATAATAGCATGTATAAACGTGGTTATAACTGTGGTCGCATGGGATACTGCTACTACTACGACTACTACTACTATTGCTACTACTACTATCACTACTACTACTACTACTACTACTACTACTACTACTACTACTACTACTACTACTACTACTACTACTACTACTACTACTACTACTAGTCCTGCTGACTAGTACAGCTAAAACAACAACTACGATAACCACATCTAGCACAATTACAACTGACTACTGCAACTAGAACACTACTACTACTACTACAACTACTACTACTACTACTACTACTACTACTACTACTACTAGTACTACTACTACTCTACTAATACTACTACTACTACTACTGCTACGACTACTGCTACTACTACTACTACTCCTACTACTACTACTCTACTACTACTACTACTACTACTACTACTACTACTACTACTACTACTACTACTACTATTACTACTACTACTACTACTAGCTACTACTACTACTAGCTACTACTACTACTACTACTACTACTACTACTACTACTACTACTACTACTGCAACTACTACTACTACTACTACTACTACTACTACTACTACTACTACTACTACTACTACTACTACTACTAAACCTGCGAGATCTACTGAACCTACAATCAACACTGCAACTACAACGACGAATTGCAGCAACACCATCAGCAACATCAGCGACAACGACAACAACAGCAGCTGCAGCTTCGGATGACAACTAGAAGTACAACACCGCCATCCCCAGCAACAACAACTAGTACTGCTACTATTACGAAGTAACAATGCTACTAATATTGCTGCTACTACTGCTCCCAACTGCCACTGCCACGACCACGACCACTACTAGTACTACTACTAGGCAACAGGAGCTCCTGTGATCCATTCTTGCTTGACTTGAATATTGTCATGATTCATGATTGCTCTGCTTGAGTGCCAGTCGAGGTTGCCTTACCTGAGGAGTCAACCCCTGCCCCATCATCTGGGTTGCTCCCCACACCATTGGCCGGGTGTGAGGCGTTCGGCTTTGCCTTGAGGCCAACCTACCCCACGGCAGGGGGGTAGATGACAGCCGGGCATATGGGCTAATGCGCCGTGCTGGGGCAAAACTGGTTTGCTGGTTCGGCCAGGCCAGACTCCAGACAGTCCGAACAAAGAAGGGAGGCCGCTCGTTCTTGTGACATGGCTGCGTTGACTTTTGGCATGTTTGGACCATGAGCGGATCACAGAGGCTCCTGTTGGCTACTACTTCTACTACGACGACGACTACTACTACTTCTAAACCTACGAAATCTACTAAAAGTACAACTAACGCTGCAACTACAACCACGAATACCACAACTGCAACTGCAACAGCAACAACATTAGCAACACCAAGAACGACAACAGCATCAGCAGCTGCAACAACAACAACAACAATTGCAGCTTTGGATGGGAATGGGATATAGAACGCATGATGGTCAGTTTGAACACCAGTAGCACCCTTCTATATAGAACAATGAAAGCGCTTGGAAAGCTCAGCACAGGCTTGTTCATACTTTAAAACATGTTAATAGTAACATTTTTCGACAAGCAGTAGAAACCTTGCTAAGCACTGTTCACCCCCTTCAGCCCTGGCAGAACTAGGCACCCAGAGGCCAGAGGGAGTGAAGGTCTATGTTGCAAAGTTGATACCTGCTGCGGGGTGTAAGGGTGGGGTTGCTGTAGAGGGGGGAGGGTCAAAACAACAGACAGGCTCCAGATTTTTTGCTGCTGGCAGCAGGTGGAGACACAAACCCTGCTGAAATCAGTGCTTTGTCTATACCTGCTGGGCTGCGACTGCGACTCTGCTAGTGCTGCAGACTTGTTGTGGCATGCCCTCGCCTCGATCGCAGACAAGCCTCTGATGCCGGGGGAAGCAAAAATAAATGCACGGAGGGTTGTTTTCTGATTTTGGTGGACACAAACATGCGCAGGGTTTTCGGGTGGTCTACGTGGGTTCTTCGGGTGGGCCTCGCAGCTCAGTTATAGCTGCCACACGGCACTTATAATCGCGATCTAGGAGGATCCGATTCGTATATAGTTATAACGGCCCCAAATCGTCACATCCAGCATATAACTTTTGCATGAATTATAACGGCAATACAACGACGACTACGACAAGGACGACGACGACCGCCTTAGTAGGTCTCTTACCGCTTCGACTACAACAAGGACGACGAAGCCTACTACTACTGCTGCTCCTACTACTACTACTACTACTACTACTACTACTACTACTACTACTACCACTACTACTACTACTACTACTACTACTACTACTACTACTACTACTACTACTACTACTACTACTACTACTACTACTACCACTAGTACTAGTAGTTGTACTACAGTCGTGCAGGCTGATATGGAGTCTCTGGAGTGGCTTTTATTCGCAATTTTGAGCTGATCAGTGGCTGCCGCTTTTGCAATTGTCCAGCCGCATCTCCAGGACCTGCTGATGTAGACGGATTCCGATGTGCCGACGTCGATTGTGTGGCAGTTTTGAGTGCGAGCTCCAGTCGAAGTCGCAGGGTGCGGCAGTCGGCCAGTCGGCGTCTAGCACACAGCGATAAAAAAACTTCGTGCTATTAATTGATTCTGTCTACATCACATGCGATAGTAAATGGGACCTTCCCAGTATTGCTAGTCGTCAGCGGCTGAAGCTGCGGATTCCGATCGATCAAAGCTCCAGTCGAAGTCGAAGATGCGGACTTTTAAGCAGTCGCTGATTCAGCCTGTAGCACAGCGATGATTGATCCCGAGCGTGTTTGAGACTGCGAAGTTAGCAGATGCCATAAGTGATACCTTTCAAGTCGCCTAGTCACCAGTTGTTCCATCGGAGCAGCTCATGATCGCGAAGAGTCGAACCGAAGAGGATGCCCAAGAAGTTGGTCGGCCCAGCTTTGTACCATGTGGTGCGCGAGCGGTCAGTGACTTTCTGTTAGTCGTCGCCAGACTTACCGAAGTTCTCCGGAGCCGGTAACTATCCGGGCGAAATGCAAAGCCGCAAAACATGAACCTATTCCAGTGAGGACTTGCTCGATTGTTTTCATTTTGGCCGGTGTGGCTGGAAACCTACGACTGAGGCTGAGTGGCTCTTCCCCGCTGAGTGCTTGTGCCCGGCCGGAGGCCAAGAATCAAAAGCCTTGAGTGTTTTGGCCTACTACCTACAGCTGTGCATGATGAGCACTTCCGCGTCAGATCCTGAAACTTGCACGGTGTGTCAGCTAAGCTCGTCAAGTTTGAGAGATTGCCGTAGGCCCTCAAAGATCATTTTCGGCCCAAAAGTCGGTTTCAGATGTCGCAAGTCGTGGTTTCTCTTAGTTCTAAGCCTAACTTCCCCATTCTGTGAAGCTGATCGGTTTTTCATGCTTTTGGCAGGCTATGAAATGTACAGGCAGCCACCCGTAGACTGAAAGGATCCTCAGCATGATTGTGCAAACCACTCAACGATCGAGCATTCAGGTTTGCTGAGTGGATGCGACCGCAATCGTGTTGATTTGGGAGGGTTGCTGCGTGACAGCTTTTCGGCATGGAGGATAGCAGCGACATCGAGCTGCTGTTGCAGGATGAAGAGATGGACTGTGAGACCGGGCCAGAAGAAAATAGAATGTCGGAGACGGAGGTGCTGTTGCAGTTTTCTCCACATGAGCTGCCTGAGTTCAAGAAGACAGATGAAGTACCGAGTCGTCTTCCCACCTCACTGAGTTCGAGTCGCAGTCCTGCCTCACCAGGTCTTCCTGCCTGCTTTGGCTGGGCATCTGCTGCCGTGGAGGGCTTGTTAGAGCTATTGGGACGAGACGAGCTGCAGGAATCGTGGTTTTGCAAGGATATCACAATGTCGAGCAGCTTTTCGGGACTGGGCACGCTGGAAGTCGCACAGGCGTGGTTGACGGCATAAGCAAGTCCCGGGATATGGTTTCCAGCCGGATCGAACAATCCAAGCCCTGTCCATGATATGTAAGTGTCAGGATCACGGGGTCGGCGTTGTCTTTTGGGTTTTTTTAGCGTCCTGAGTGCCTGGATGTCTAGTTGGCATAACTATAGCCAGCTGCTGACGAGGAGCAGTGCATGAAATGACTTTGCAAAGCTCGTGTTTGCATGAGTTCTCGGTCGGCACTGAAACAGTGTTGTCCCGCTGAGGCTTATTTGCTGGCGGCGAAAGGTGCACAACTTTTGACCGGAGCTTGGGCCAGCGTCAGTGCGTGCGACAAGTCGAAGAGCTGTCAGCGCATTCTGCGGAGTCGGTCTGAGAGGTTGCACATTATCGACGACATTATGAGCAATTTTGTGCCCAGCACAGTGGGTACATGGAGCTCTTTTGAAGAGTTGAAAGAAAAGGTGTCAGCTCTGAGCGTGACCACGACCTGCCCGTGCTGTGCGCAGAGTCGGCCGGCTTCTCTGCTGGAAGTCGCCGGGAGTCCGTGTCCGCCGTTCTCTCGCTTCGGGAGCAGGCCCGGCCATCGTAAGCAACAATTTTTTGATGGTGCCCTTAACGAATGCAACCTGTGTCGCGTTGGAACCAGGCATGGGCGATTGGACACGCGGATTCAATATTTGGTCGCGTGGACTCACCTGCATACGTGCCTTAGAACTCCTGTACTCATCCACGAGTCGACAGGATTCATGTAGCAGCATTTTGTAATTTGTAAGATGGCTTTTCGTTGCATTGTATCTGTTCCAGTCCAAGTGTCATCTTCCGAATCAACATAGACCCCGACTTTGGCAGCTGCAACCAAGTGAGGAACGTCGTGGGGTTCGACGAGCAAATCCTGAGCGAGAATCTTCCGCGCCACCGGGTCTTCCGCCTTGACTGCGTTCCGGAATCTTGGTTGATTAGGCTGTTTGGTCATAAAAATCAGCATCTCTTGTGATGTATCAGATATTGGTCGGTCGTGCTGTGCCCTTCATTTAATAGCAAGACAAGCAAGGCAGATGCTGGGTTTTCGTTCATCTGTCGACCTCGTGTCTACAATGTGTGCATTCGCATGGACATGCGCTTGACCAGAGATGTGAAGCAGACATATGAGTCCCTAGTCGAGAAGTTGGCAGCGACCTTGCCGAAGCCAAAGTCGTGGACTTGGGTAGAGACTCCTGGTATCAACAGCTTCCGTTTGTGTGTTGCGTAGGGTACGTAAGCTTTCCTTCTATAATGCTCCTTGTGATTACTCGCTTGCTGGTGGCCGCTATGTGACTAAATTGTACGGTTTGGTTTTACATGGCACGGGCAGTCCGCACAGGTGCCTGGCCACTGCGGAAGTGCTGCTCGGAGAGGAGAACTTGGCTCGCAGACGTCAGAAACTGCCAACAATTGGTTGCCCCTCAAAAGATTGGATGTATTTGCTTCTTGACTTGCTTGACCAAGCCTTTGCATTGACTTTGTGAGACTTGTAAGACGGTTGGTTTGGACTGGGACGTTTAAAAGCGGAGATTGTCTGAAGCAGGCTGACCACGGCGCAGTCGCATCGGCTCGACCAAGCCGTGAAGTTGTGGCAGGACAAGTATGGCTCTAACGCCGAGTCGGACCCCGAATGCTTAATCGATTTGTCCCAGGATCCAACGAAGCGATCTTGGTGCGTGAGACGCGGGCAATTTCCAACGCTCAGGCATGGTTCAGGCTTGCACTGGTGGCCGAGTCGGAAGCGATGGGTGACGTCTGTGGAGAAGGCCGCAATGATGGGTTTCCCTGTATCGCCGCAGATAGCCGAAGTCGAGGGCATGCCAGTAGATGAATTGACAGCAGCTGGAGAGCCAGGTGAAGCAGGCCGGCTCGGCAACAGTTTTCACGTAGCGAACTGCGGACTTGCACTGGCTTGTACATTGTGCTGCCTTTCAAACCAGTAAGTCTGCCTGAAGTCGCAACAACTGCGCACCGTCTTCGGTGACTTGCGCAGGAGGCATGTGGTTGTGGAAGGTGTCTGCGAGGCTGAGCGAGTTTCTCTTTCAGTGGACCAAGAGCGAGAAAAAGGCCGCAGCAGAAGCTGAATCAGCAGCAAGATGCTTCCGAATGTAACAGTAGAGAGAGAGAGAGAGAGAGAGAGAGAGAGAGAGAGAGAGAGAGAGAGAGGGGAAAACCATTCAGTAGTCTACAAACAACTGCAGAGTTTTTGTTTGAGAGGGGGAGTCAGTCCCCCCGTTTTAGCCATCAGAGGGATTTTAGGATTGCTTGCTGAAGCCCACTAACATCAGACGAGGTCGCCATGGAAAGAGATCCGGTGCAGTCCGCCTAGCAAACACGAGCATAACGACTTTCATACAAGATGAGCGACTTTCCTACAAGTGAGACTATTCGACTGTCCCGGCCCAACCACAATGTTGCTGGCGTTCCATTAGACGGTTGGGCCTGCTTCTTTTCGAGATACCGGCCTGCCGAACAAAACTGGCCTGTCGGAAACAGTCTGTCGCGTGGCCAAGGTGAAGCACAAAGTTCGTCGCATCTGGTGCACCGTGCAGGGGTGCAGGCTGGTTCGTTTGAAAGGTTAGAGATTGTTCGTGCCTGCTTAGGGGTGTCCCGGGCTGGTTTGGGTCTTTCGGAAGGGCGATTTATGTGTAGGAGTTTTTGGTTACTAGGCCAGTCCATTGCACTATGAATCACTCATTCGGTTCGGGTAAGTTAGGGAGCAGGGTCGCGGTTCTGATTCTACACTATGCACGGGTGCAGGCCTTTATTTGGGTTGTTCAGGGTTACGGGTTGGATTGTGTGGAGGTTTTGGTTACTAGGCCAGTCCATTGCACTATGGATCACTCATTCGGTACGGGTAAGGTAGGGAGCAGGGTCGCGGTTCTGATTCTACACCATGCACGGGTGCAGGCCTTTATTTGGGTTGTTCAGGGTTACGGGTTGGATTGTGTGGAGTTTTTGGTTACTAGACCAGTCCATCGCACTATGGATCACTCATTCGGTTCGGGTAAGTTAGGGAGCAGGGTCGCGGTTCTGATTCTACACTATGCACGGGTGCAGGCCTTTATTTGGGTTGTTCAGGGTCACGGGTTGGATTGTGTGGAGTTTTTGGTTACTAGGCCAGTCCATTGCACTATGGATCACTCATTCGGTACGGGTAAGTTAGGGAGCAGGGTCGCGGTTCTGATTCTACACTATGCACGGGTGCAGGCCTTTGTTTGGGCTCTGCCTCTGGACCTTGGCCTTCGTTTCGACACAGCATGGCGTCTTGCGCGGTCGCTTTTGGCTTGTTCTTCGTTTCAGTTTTGGCTCTACCAAGAGGCAAGCCTGCAAGGCAACCCAAAAAAACATCGGGCTTGCCTTCAAACCGTTGGCCGGGTTTGGAGCTCACACTCTTGGAACCATGGTGTCTGACAGAGCTTTTGGCCAACATGCTCCAGCCTTGGGAAGCAGACGACAGCAGGGCAATGTGCCAATGTGCCTGCTGGGTTCTGGGAAGGACACCATGGAGTACAGGGAGTGGATGTGGCGGTGGGGCGAGTCCCGCATCTGTCCATATTACATGGGAGGCCTCTTGTCTTGTGATCGATTGACTCGCTTGAGATTGCGTTGTGTTCCCGTTGCCGCTTGTCTTGTGTTGTGGCATGACTTGCTGGTTGCCACATGAATGCGAGCCAGCGGAACCGAGCCCCCGAGGGGGGTGTGGAAAATTTCACATGCAGGGTTGACCGCCTGCAGGCGTGGTTCCATTCCCGCGGTGTTAAGGCCACGCCGACGTGGCCGATGATCGTTTTAACGATCTAGGCCCGGAGGTATGACAGTGGGGCACATGCGCCTAATGCGTCCACTGGCACCGACTCCTGCAAAAGCCTCGACCTGCCTGGCAGGCTTCCCGAAAGGGGGCTTTGCTGGGTATGGTCTTGGCATAATGTCCGGGATGAGTTGGCTGGCGATGGGGAGGTCCTTTGTGATTGGCCGGTTGGCCTATCACAGAGCTTGAGCTTGGCATGAGTCGTGTGTCATGGAGTTGAGTGCATGTGAACCTCTAGCAAGAAATAATTGTAAATGTCGATCACAAGTGAAGGCACAAGGAGCTGCATCTTGGCGTGGTTGTCTTCAGCCCGGTTGAAGGTTCACACTGGCTTGGAGGGGTCCCGGGCTGCTTGGGGTTGTTTAGGGTTGCTTCGGAGGGCCGGTTTGCATGTCGGCATTCGAGGTTACGAAACCAGTCCATGGTTGGCTAAATTAGGGAGCAGGGTGTTTGTGAGTCTCATTCTTCATGGGGCCTCAGGATTCTACGCTTGTAAGGACGAATGATGACTCTGCACAGGTGGGGTGTCGCGGAACAATGCTGCAGACAGGATCCGTTCATTGTTTGTGTTTGTCGAGCATTTGTTGCACGTTGTTGCCGCACTCTCTACGAAAGAAGGAGGCCAGGTCGCGACGTAAACTTGACGCACAACATGCAAAGGCATTTGTTGGAGGGCGTGTTGTGCACTTATTATAGGTGGTTTTTGTTGACCAGGATTCTCGTTTGTTGTACGGCTTGTGTGTAACATGCGTGTCTTGCAGCATACTGTTGTTAACATAGTGGATTCACGTTTATAGCCGTATAGTTGTAGCCATCTGTCTATCTTACCATCACGGGTAGTGCGCGGTCTTTATGGGTTTGAGTTATTCCAGGTCTCAGTCCGGAACCCCTGACTCCCTACAATGCTAAAGTTTAACTTAGAGCACACAGTGCCAGCACTTTTTCTGGAGGAGGATGGAGGGCACCCCAACTATAGCCAACGCTTGGGTCTTTACGATTTCCTGGTCGACTGTTTGAAGCCTGCAAGAGGAATGTCGGACTTATACGTGCAAGTAGCAAGCAAGTCGTGTGTTGGGCATGTCACCCGCCCTGGAGCCCTGTGGGCTGCTGCACGTAACTTAGCTCCGCTGAATGGTGACGACAGAAGCAGCATGCGATATCAACGCGGCTAGCATACAAAAACCAGCATTTGATCGATGTGGGACCGTCCAATGATTGCTGCTGACAGCGAGCGTGATTGAAGACATGTTTCTATGATTGCTGCCACGCCAGATTGCTGCCCCCTTTTGAACATTTCCCGGCCAGGTGTTGCGGCGACCCGAGTGATTGTGGCTGCCCAAGGCCAACATCCAGTGCGCCGGGAGATTGTGGGTCCTTATCAACACTTCTGAATTCAATGCCCAAGCCAAGTTGCAACTCCCCTGCTGATATGTCCTCTGCAGTAGCACCGACGCAGAGCCTGGGTTCGACCTTTCTTTGCCGGTAAAGTCCAGCCATTGCTGATGGGACATGGTGTTAGACACACTTGCGTTTCAAGTCGCAATTTTGGCTCTTTCCTAGTCGCCGACCATATCTCTGCTAGGCTTTCTTGTCAGTGAGTCGGGGGGGTCATTGCACCAGTGTCCTGCCCCCTGCTTTCAATTGCGGTAAGCGCCACGAACCCTTGGACCCAAGGACACCCTTCCCATCATACATCCGTCCGGTTATCTAGTCGAAGACATCATGACCATGACCGATTTGCCGGATCTGGACAGCGGTGATGGCATCAAGCTGCTGGACCTCGACGAACCTGATAGGGAGAAGCTGGCAGACTTTTCTTCTGATGATGAGTCGGAGATGTTCTTTGAGCCGATGAAGCCAGATGGAGAAGAGCTGGCGCAGTCGGAGGCCGAGAACATTGTCTTGATGATTGACGAAGGCAACCCAGACTCAGCATCTTCCTGTTGGAGGCCGGGAAAGGAGCTAGGCAAACAGCTCGGTCGTGGGCAGGGTGCTGGCAACTTTCAGACGCAGACACAGATGATACTGTGTAACGTGTTTTTCGCATTGCGAAGGCTTCCTCGAGCCTTGCTGCAAGAGATCAGTCGAGGTTGCAGACCCACTTCTTTCAAGAAGGCCAAAAGCTTGGCAGCAGACGTGGCTGGCCAACTCACCCGAGTCGCTGGCAACTCAATCCGTGGAGTCGTGTCGAAGCTTCGGAGGGCAGGTTGGCAGATCAAGGAGTCGGAGCCCGTGTGCAATACAGAAGAGGCTGCCAAAGCATCAATCTGTCATTCACAAAGTGAGTCGGTCAGTATGCAGCTCTTGGTGACAGAGGTGTTGGCCAATGCGGCGGAGAGCAACTCGGACGAGAGCCTTCTCCGTCGCCTTTGTCGTCTGCAAGACCATGGGTTTGGCGTTGGGGAGAAGTTGCATTCGACACAGTTCTTCCAGCTCGTTGAGCACCTGGCTGCAGCTTACGTGAAAGAAGTCGACGCAGGTGATCTCTCGGCCCCGTTGCCAGGGATCGGCATCAAGTCGCACTTTTCCTTGATATTCGACATCGTATCGCTTGGGAGGAGTTCCTTCAGTCGTCACGAAAGCCTAGTTGTCACTGGCATCTCCTTTGTCTCACCGACAACGGGAATGTTGCACACAAGGCTTCTGGGTGCACCGTCAGTTGGTGGCAACCACACTGGAGAGCAGGTTGCAGCTCAGGCTTTATTAGCGCTGGAGTCGCACCCAAGCATGCTGAATCGACAGACTGCCGCACGTCGCCTGGCAGCCATAGGAGGCGACGGAGCAATGGTGGCTGGAGGGGATCAGGCACGTCACAAGTCGACAAAGGCTGCAAAGCATTTGTGGAGTCCCTTGGTTTTAGTTTGGGCATGACTTGTCCTTGCTTTTGCTTCAGTTTAGCGAACTGTTTAGGACTTGGCCCACAACATGAGCGGGGTGTTTGCAAGCAGCGCTGTGTCCAGGTTTGATCCGCGGTTCGGACCCGGAGTCCTTTCTGGAATGGGATGCTTTTCACAGAGAGGAGATATGTCGGAAAAGGTCTTTCCGCGAGCACGCTCTCACCCAGGAGCTCTTCGACGTGGCAGCAGCCACGACATCCCTTTTCGGCATCGGAGCTCCTACGGCATTATGTCATTATGCATGATGCATGACGAGCGGTATTACATGCCCTTTATTCGGTGGGTAAGAGTTCGACGTTGCAGGTGGGAGGCTTCAGGCTTGGGGTTTGGGCCGGGGCCAGGACTAAACTTCGGGGTATAGGTTGCCTGAGTTGTGACTGAACCGCTGACACGATGACAGTCAGGAGTCGGCAAAGTCGTGCTTCGTTCAGCTGCGGGTTTTGTTGGCTGCAAGTCGTACAGCATGCCGTCTTTGAGCTCTACTCGATGCGCTGTTTCCCTTACAGGGGCCCCGGGCAGCTTGCTAATCAACTATCGCGCAATCCATGCTGCTCTTCACAGTCGGTTTGAGCTTGCGCGTGCTGGCTTCGGCTCACAGTCAGTCGCGAAACTGCTGGAGGTCAGTCGGCGAATTGCTGCAGTCGATTTCGTTGCATATATGCTTCTGTTCGATGATCTGCACAGTCGAGTTCTGTACGGTCGTGGGCAGGTCCTGCAAAGTGGCTGCATGGATATGTGGGCGGTGGAGTCGACATTGAAGGAAAGTCACACCAAGTTGGTTCGTGGCGTTGATCAGGTTCGGCAGTTGAGTCGCCTGACGACGGTGTGCCTGCTGTTGAAGAGCTACGTGAGCCATCACGACACTTGGGCTTCGGAGTCAGATGTCCGCTGGATTGAAACCCCAGCCGGTCCTAGCCGTAACGGCGAAAAGTAAAGAGAAATCCCTGAATCTGAAATCCTAAACGGTCGAAACCTACTCCCTAGCGCCAGAAGATTCAAAAACGTTGCCGTCCCAGGAGATGCGATGCTTTCTGACTGTCCAACTCTTGTCTCCACTTGGCCGCAGTTGGCCCAAATTCTTGGGTGGTCTGCCTGGCTTGCTGACCGCGCATGAGTTTGATGGATGCAGCAGCATGTGTAGATTTGGCAAGATGTTCTCCGTCAGTTTGTTTTCCATCATAATTAATTAGCGTCGGAGTAACTTGGGTCTACTTGGGTCCTCCTTTTGAAGTGGCTATGTGCTGTGGTCCTGTCCTGCGTCGCCGCCTGCTGTTGAAAAATCGTAATAGATTGGCTGCTACTAGTGCAATTGCTTATGCCAGAAGTTCAGGAATGCAAATTCCAGTCGATTCCACAGCTGGACAGCGTGTCTTGTCGCCGAAGTGCCAATGCTGGTCATATAAAATCAAGAACGAAAGTCGCACATGCCAGTTCAGAAAAACAGTCGGGAACAGAGTGCGAAGGCTGAAAGTGCCTCGCTGGGTGGCTCGCTGCACCGAGAAGCCTGCCCCTACCTCGCAAGACCTGGCATGGGTGATGCCGAAGTACATGGTGCAGTCGATTTGCGCAACGCCAGCTGGTATGTGGCTCGGTTGGGCAAGGGTTGCAGAATTTTTTTCCAAGTGATGAAAGAGCCCATGTGCATTGAGTCCAGAACCGTTAACATCAGTAAATTAATTAGATGGAACACTGAGGCAAGGAGTCAAAAATCTTTACAAGTCTGGAGCTGCCCTGGGTCCCAAATGTGTGGTGAGCCCAGCAGACCCACATTTGCACAAGTGCCTTTCTTCAGCGCTGTTGTCGATGTCGAAATTGATTACATCTCTGCTGGCTGAGTATGCTGACTACTGGGGCGCAGTCGGATTGAGACCTGAAGTTTCCCAGCTCCGTGGCTGCATAGTCAAGGCTTGGGCATGGGATGAGATCTTGGAGAATTCAGGGCCTGCTGCAGCCCATGTCGATGCTTTCCGCTATCTCTTCCAGAAGTTCTTGCCGATCAGGTCGCGCATGACCTGGCCAGATTTTGACTATGTGGAGAGGCAATGGAGGCAAGAGGAGTATCACGTCATGCAGTATGTCGCACTTCTGCTGAACGTGACCGATGCTGCAGTCTGCGACAGGTATGGGTGGTTTGTGGCGACAGGCTGTGATGTGCAGCCAGTGCGAACGTCAGGCACAGTCGCGAGGGCCCTGGACCCTGAATGGAAGCGCTTGGGTGCAGGCGCTGCTGCACGAGCATGTGTGAGCTCAGTCGTCTCAGAGTTTCTGCACGGTCCCAGCAGCCGAACAGTGCCCCTTGCAGTCGAGTCGTTGAGGGCAGTGGGTTTTCACAAGTCGAATCGTGGCTGGGTACGTCTTGCTGGCCAGTTCCGTGGACAAGCGGGGAGTTTTGCGTCCATACGAAGGCATTCTCCCTTTGGTGGCAAACTTGTCCGAGTTCATGCTTACAGGACGAGATTGGATCTGTCAAAGGTGTCTGCGTCGGTGGACATGGAGTCGTACTTGCATGCTCCACGCGATGTTGACAATTATGGCTACCTGCATTCCTGGCATGCGTGCTTCATACACCATCACAGTCGAGCGCACTCGGCGGCTGAGTCGCTGGGATTGCTATGTCTGTTTTGGTCCATGTTTTGTCAGTAGTGGAGCGATGAAAATGGGATGGTCTAGGGCTGAAGGATTGACTGCCGAACTGTCTCGACACTAGTTTAATTATTAAGGTATCTGCGGCCTTTCATTGAATGATTTTCCTCGTTTTGTGGCACATTGTGCACGTTTTTATTAGGGGTCTGGGCCGGCTTACGCCACACCGTACGCAGACCGAGGAGCTATTGCGAGCGAGTCGGCAGCCAGATGCACTCGATTTTCAATGCAGAAGCAGCAATCCACCCTGTCAGAGTCGTTGATCGACTTCACATGCGAGACGGTCAAGTCAAGATGTTGGGTGCCACGCGAGACAGAGCATTAGTCGAGGCAGTAAGCCATGTCCTTCGTGACGACCTTGGCAAGACAACCCTGTTGAAGCAACGCGCTCGGCAGA
Organism: Symbiodinium sp. CCMP2592; assembly: GCA_905221615.1. Taxonomy (NCBI): domain Eukaryota; class Dinophyceae; order Suessiales; family Symbiodiniaceae; genus Symbiodinium; species Symbiodinium sp. CCMP2592. Next base: position 154,538 of record CAJNDT010000629.1, on the reverse strand, counting down.
GGCGTGAGGGACTGGGCCTCCAACAGGGGACTTCCTTTGCTCTGGAGAGTCGAAAGCGCAGGAGTCAAGCTAGCATTCAAGCCACCGGCCGTTCTGCGGATGACCCCGACCTTGTTTTTCGTGTCTGCCGAGAAGCACTCCCGCACGACATGCAATTGCGAAGGCGACAGCACAAACCAGTCGAGTGGAATGAGGCCACTGTTCGGGCATTGACAAGGGCGATGGCGGGTGGTGATCGGCTTGGCCCGCTGCCTTTTCTGAGCACAGACCGCATCAGGGCTAAATTGCATAAATGCTTCGGGTGTGTCTGTGTTTGGAAGGGTCATGTACTGTGTGCATGAGTGGAATATTGAAGGCAACTCTCTGGCTTGTAGGTCCATTGTAGGTTAGATGTCAGACTCTACACAGGCAAGCCGCAAACGAAGTCGACAGCGGCAGCGAGATTGAAGGACTGGCTTCAGTCGAAAGATGGTCGCGAGTGGAGGCAGCAACGAGAGCAGCTGTGGTCGACGACTGAGGAGGGGTGAGCAGGGGTTTCAAAGCATGAGTCCAAAGGGCTTTTCTTTGTCATCGACTGAAGTCGAATCTTCGTGCGCACATGAGATGAGGGTGCTCCGATTATGGTTTTCTGAGAAATGTTACACAGGTTTGTGCTCAAAGCCAATTCCAGCAGTTGGATGGAGATGCTGGACATTTGAGTCGAAGATTCGGGTGGCTCGTCGAAGATTCGTGTGACTGCAAATTCAGTCCACGCCGGGGCAACGGGGACAAGTCGCGAAACGGACATAAAATTGCGCATCAAACTTGAACTACTCACCAGTGCTTGCGTCTGTCAAGCCTTTTTACATGATCATTCCGTCACGAAGAGTTCGTTGCCTGAGCCGCCCTGGCACAGGTACAGATGTGCCGTCCTCGCCGCCTGGAGCTTGGAGTGAAGTTATGTAAGCTTCCACACTCTGTCAGGTTGAGATTGGTCGTGTTGTCGTGCATTGCTGTGGGATATCTGTAGCGGCCGCATTTCTGCCTTGACGGTGTAGTCGCAGACTGATCCAGGACACACGGACCCCTGGAAACAACAACCGGCCTGGCTCATTGAGTCGCAGCGCCGCCTGGAGCTTGGAGTGAAGTCGTTATGTAAGCTTCCATACTCTGTCAGGTTGAGATTGGTCGTGTTGTCGTGCAATGCTGTGGGATATCTGTAGCGGCCGCATTTCTACCTTGACGGTGTAGTCTCGCAGACTGATCCAGGACACACGGACCCCTGGAAACAACAACCGGACTGGCTCATTGAGTCGCAGCGCCGCCTGGAGCTTGGAGTGAAGTCGTTATGTAAGCTTCCATACTCTGTCAGGTTGAGATTGGTCGTGTTGTCGTGCAATGCTGTGGGATATCTGTAGCGGCCGCATTTCTACCTTGACGGTGTAGTCTCGCAGACTGATCCAGGACACACGGACCCCTGGAAACAACAACCGGACTGGCTCATTGAGTCGCAGCGCCGCCTGGAGCTTGGAGTGAAGTCGTTATGTAAGCTTCCATACTCTGTCAGGTTGAGATTGGTCGTGTTGTCGTGCAATGCTGTGGGATATCTGTAGCGGCCGCATTTCTGCCTTGACGGTGTAGTCGCGCAGACTGATCCAGGACACACGGACCCTTGGACTGGAAGCAACTATATCGCACTTGAGTCGCAGCCGTCAGTCGAGTCAAGCGATTTTAGGGTTCTGGAGGTCCCGGCCATGGCATCGTCTCCAGTCGAACGACAGGAGCTGGATGGAGTCGCACTTCGTGAGCTGGAGAAGCTCGTGGTGGCATCGGCTCGAGTCGAACGAACGGAGCTGGAAATGCTCATGAAGAAGCGATATCCCAAGGTGCCGAGGCAGTTGGTGTGCCAGCTGTGCACGATATGGTTCGCGGAGTACAACAACAGCTTGATCAACGAAGTCGCTGACGAGCCGATCGGGGAGTTCTTGGAGCGCTACTTGTACAGGACTCAAGCCGCCTTGAAATCATACCCAGAGCAGTCGCAGGCATACCGATCCAAAGACCTGGAGCAGCAGTTCCTGGTCAAGGTTCTCGAGGGGGTCTTCAAGATTGAGCTCGAGGCGGATGAGCCCTAGTCGATGTCGCCAGAAGAGCACCGGTCGATGTCAGGACGGCTTTCGATTGGACGGCTTTCGATTCGAGGCGGGGGAGCCTCAGTCGACAAGTCGACGTCGCATGAGGAGCTTAGTCAATGTCAAGACAGAGCTTAGTCGATGTCAAGACAGAGCTTAGTCGATGTCAAGACAGAGCTTAGTCGATGTCAAGACAGAGCTTAGTCGATGTCAAGACAGAGACGGCTATGCAAATTAGGTTGTAGCTTGGTCTGTTGCAGTCGCCACCGACCTCATGGAAAAAATTGCTTTCCCTATGCACTCGCTCGCAGATAGATTAGCTGTTAGCTAGTTCGTTGCCGGAATCCCCCCTGGCCCAGGTACAGATGTGCCGTCCGCGCCGCCTGGAGCTTGGAGTGAAGTCGTTATGTAAGCTTCCATACTCTGTCAGGTTGAGATTGGTCGTGTTGTCGTGCATTGCTGTGGGATATCTGTAGCGGCCGCATTTTTGCCTTGACTGTAGTAGTCGCAGACTGATCCAGACACGTGCTGTCGGAACCGCTTCGAGCTTGGAGGTGCCGTCGTAGACTTATCCAGACACGTCCTGTGTTGGAGCTTAGACTTCTTCAGCCCCACAGGTCGCAGTTCTGGCGGGCTCAGAGTTTTCAGTTGAGTGTAGTCGCTGGTGGCCTTCGCTGCTGACATGGATAGCGCTGCGGAGCTTGGTTCGCCGCAATCTGGGCTGATACTCGCATCTTGTCTCGAGTTGGTTCGTCTTTCGCGAACTGCGCGTGTGAAAAGAAGACTGCCGCTAAGGATTATTCCTGGATGGCGAAGATCTTCGAGGGCAAGAAAACGATGGAGATCCGAAGTCGATGTACCAGCAAAATTGGACAGAGAATCGGCTTGTGTAAGAAGGGCTTCTGCCACGGCACTGCAACGATCGACCGCGTGTGGCCTGCTTGCAAACACAGAAATGCTTGTTTCAGATTTGCATCGTGGAAGAGCTGTTTAAGAACAGACATGGTGCTGTTGCAGCAATCTATAGCCAAGGATGGACATCACAAACTCGGCCGAAGAGTACGAGTCGTTGCACCTGGCTCCAAGCACCTATTACCGGAAGTGGAAGAAGGTCTGGGGCTGGGTTTTGAAAGATGTCCGGCGATTCCCGATGCCAATGAATTACTTCAGTCGGGGCAGAGTTTGGGTGAGCCTGCAGTCAAAGAAGTCCAAGTCGGCAAGGAAGGCGAAGAAGGCCAAGAAGGCGAACAAGGCCAATTCAAAGAAACGCAAATCGGACGAGTTCACTATCGATTCTGAGGAGTCGTGTGACAACTTGAGCCTCGAGCGACATGATGCAGAATCGGATCTGTTTCGTGAATTTTCTCGGACTCCAGAGTGAGCGATTCGGCAGGCTGGCTCGGAGTCGGAATTCGTTTAATGCAGGCCTTAGGTTTATGTGCAGTTTTCATGATCATCGGTCCGTCACAGAGCCTGAGTCGTTCTCGGAGCTGGAGTTTCGCTAAGTGTTTTGTTGTGTGGCGGCCATACAAACAGGCCGTGCCATAGGCAGTCGTGCGAGTGCGAGGGCAGACCAAATAGCTTTGGACCTGCGTCTTGATTTGGTGTCTGCAGTCGGTCTGCAGTGTTTTGTGCAGCTGACAGTGAAGCTGGCGCAAGGTTGTCATCTTCGACCCAGTGCACTCCGGCGGGGCGCCACACAAACAGGCACCTGGTGTCTGCAAGCAGTCGGTCTGCAGTGTTGAACCGTTCTGCGGGTGACAGTGAAGCTGGCGCAAGGTTGTCATCTCCGACCCAGCGCACTCCGGTGGGGGCTTCGCCTGAACAAGGTGATAAACAGCCAGGGTCAGCGCCTGAAAAAGGTGATAATCTAAGAGGCAGCACGGCTTAGTAAGCGCCTGAAGAAGGTGATAGACAGCATGACTACAAGAGATAAGACGGGGAGAGGACCAATATCCTATAAGGCAATCCCAACGAGGAGCTACTATGGACGGAGAGACAAACAGCACGACTGCAAGCAAGAGAGCGACATGGACAGACAGCGACAGAGCTACGGAGATGGAGAGAGAGAGAGAGAGAGAGAGAGAGAGAGAGAGAGAGAGAGAGAGAGAGAGAGAGAGAGAGAGAGAGAGAGAGAGAGAGAGAGAGAGAGAGAGAGAGAGAGAGAAAGAGAGGGAACTAGAGGGAACGAGAGAGAGAGAGAGAGAGAGATAGAGAGAGAGAGAGAGAGAGAGAGAGCCACAGAGTGAGAGAGAGAGCGAGAGAGACTTGCGTTGACTTGTCGATTGGCATGGCATGTTTGTTCTTGGCATGAGCTTGACCTTGCTTGCTTTGTCGTTGTCCTTACCCACGCAGAACATGCGAGACACCGTTGGCCGGGTGTCGGGACTGAAGTGCCATACGTTCCTGCTTCTGGCCAACCCACTTCGGTGGATGACAGCAGAGCACATGGGCTAATGCGTCTGCTGGGCAGGATCCTGTGCTCACCCGTTTCGACAATCCTCTCCCCCTGACCGTGCGGCCGGCGGTCACACAGGGGTGCATGTTGCCGAGCGGGGACAGCGCCAGTGCTCTGTCGCCCACTTGGGGTGGAAGGGCGAGGGCTGCACAGTGCCTTCAGACTGCAGGGGAGGCCGCAAGAGAGACAAAGAGAAGGAAAGAGAGAAAGAGAGAGAGAGAGAGAGAGAGCCACAGGGAGAGAGAGAGAGCGTGACACCGTTGGCGAGGTGTCGGGAGGGGAGGCTAGGAGAGAGACAGCAGGAGACAGAAGGACAGAACCAGGGAGAATTCCACAGAAACCTACTTGAAAAAAATTAACTACCTCAGGCCGCAAGAGAGACAAAGAGAGAGAAAGAGAGGGAAAGAGAGAGAGAGAGAGAGAGAGAGAGAGAGAGAGAGAGAGAGAAAGAGAGAGAGAGAGAGAGACACACAGAGTGAGAGAGAGAGCGTGACACGAGGGGAGGCCAGGAGAGGGACAGAAGGTCTGAGATACAGAGAGACAGAACCAGGGAGGATAATTCCACAGAAACCTGCTTGAAAAAATTAACTACCTAAAGCGATCTTTAGAAAGGCAACACAGGGAGCCCTGTAGTAGGGATCGGAGGAATGGGGTATAATCATATTTACTAGTACTGCCATTCTTCCATTCCCTACTAACCAAAGGTAATGTTTTCAGGCTTGGTCCACCAGCTGCGTTCTGAACCGATTGACCAATTAATGTAACGTAGTGTAGTCTATTCCAACCTGGTTCATGTAGTATGCAAATAAGTAAGTTACGTATGTATGTATAGCTAGTACTAGTGTCAGATATTCCCTAGTTATCCTCGTACAGTCCTTATGTAAGTGTACTATAACCCACCCAGCATTCAACGCTCTAAAGCCCCTGTACTCTATATAGGTACACGGAGCACGAAGATTATGTACCGACCCTCGTACTCGAAGCATAGAGCTCCAGAAGCAGGGAGCCTTTCGTTTCCTTAGTAGCTGAATGGATACACTTCACATGTTTTGGGATAATACTACCCACTATAAAGCTGAAAGTGTACACTTTTGGGGGGCTTATGAACTCCCAGGTCAACGCTTTCTTTGTTGTTGTGCCAAGTCCATCAGGTCTGTGTTGGTTTCGAGTTTAGCGTCTAGGGTTTAGGGTTTGGGTTACATAGGTTTTCAGGGATTAGGGTCTAGGACAAGGTTCTTTCAAGGTTTAATTTAAAGGACTATGGTCTAGAGTCTAGCGTTTAGGCAGTTTAGGGTTCAGCGGAGGAAACAGAACGCAGGCTTGTGGGCGGAGATGCCACATCTAATATGCAAGCCAGCAAGCTTCTGAGTCGATTTGCAAAACGGTGCTCCGCCTTCAGGGTCCGTTCACAGTACCCAAATAGTATATACGGCCCAAAGTTCCGATGTAGGGAATTTATGGCCAAAGTATATACTATTTGGGCACATGGATCGAGAATCTGTACCTTCCTGCCTATTACGTGAAGTTCTGGGGCAGCACCCGGAAACCCTAGTCGTTCTGTGTCGGCCGTATAAAGCCGTTGTGTGCTTCCAAGTAAAGCATTAGCATCCAAAGCCATCCATGTCATGTCTTGCGAGAACTCTTCCTTGTAATACGTGCAACTGACCATGAAACATGATCAGGACGCAAGTATCACTAGTGCTTAGACCCCAGTAAACCTAAACCCTGAACCTCGCACCCTCAAACCTGCACGCCCGAGCCCCTGAATCCTATTCATGCCTGTCCCCTAGATGCGCAGCCCTCCGACTTCACTTCCAGTCTAAACGATCTTTCGAAGTCCTAACCCCAAGGGTCCATGTACCCAAATCGTATATACTTTGGCCCCAAGCTACCTAAGTAAGGAGTATGTAAGGCCAAAGTATATACCATTTGGGTACATGTACCCTTAAACCCTAAACCCCATCCATAGAGGCCTCGTAGAACTCTTTAAAGGATCTCTATTTTGGTACATGGACCCTTAGGATTACATTCCTGGCAGTCTGGGCTTTCGCGCAGCCATTTTCGCATCCATCTCTGCGCGCTTTCCACCGTCCTTCCCTTCGCCCCGAAGTCATGGGCTGCAAAGCAAGTAAGGCCGTGCCTCGGCTTTGGGTATTGGGCTTCTCGGGATTATGGGGTTTGCGGGGGTTTAGGGGTTTAGGGAATAGGGTTCAGGGGTTTAGAGGTTTACGGGTTTAGGGTTTGGGGTTGAGGGCTTGCTACTGAGCGATTGGGGTTTGCGACTTGAGTCCATGGAGGATGGGTCGCTTAATGGGGACAGTCTCAAGGTCCTACGGTTGATGATATAAATCCTGCATTGCCTCAAGGACCCTAAACTATGCGAATTGTGGTATATTCCTTATTATGGGTAATGCAGGTTTTATATCATCAACCCTATTACTTGTGGTTAGGGTTCCTTGTAAGGGAAGCTTGCATACCCAGACCCCCGGGAGGATCTAGAAAGTAGATCCCCTAATTTGGGGCTCGATACTATTAAGGGCACTTTATAGGAACCCCCATCAAGGGATCTAAGTGTTGGATCCTCCCGGGGGTCTGGGTAGAGTCTTAAGTTTATCATGCCAAACTCTACCCGGTACAGAGGGTCGTGGGTTGCCGGGGACGCGGACTTAGCCATGTTTAGACCAGGGGTGCCCCGGAATCCGAAGCCCTACTGTCAACCAAAAGTAGAACCTGATGAGATCTCGCAGAGTCCCCCCTGTAACCTCATGAGGCCTTCCAACACACGCGTACACGCACAGAGAGAGAGAGAGAGTATGCACACACACATTTTCATACATACATATATAGATATTAATATATAGAGAGATATCATACAGTTTTACCTTTTTAAAAAAAATCCATGAGACAAGAAGACTTGGGATCGGCTATACAGCTTTTGTGCTGTCGATCTCGGATTGAGGGCGTTGGGACTCGAGAGGGCTGAGGGTTCAGGGGTTTCAATTTTTTACTAGGTAGGCCTTTGGGACATTTTATATTTTCCCTTATTGGGCTTAATAGGACCCTATTTACGAATATTTTTCAGAGGCTTTAAAGGGCCAACCTAGTTTAGGGTTTAGGGGCTTGGAGTTTAGGGTGTATAGGGTTTGGGGGTTTATGGGGCTTTAGGGTTCAGGGGCAATAGGTTTTGTGGTTTAGGGATCTAGGCTTTGGGGTAGAGAGGGTGGTTATATATGCTTTATGGTTCACCGTTGAAGTGTCTCCGGGTTTATGAATGAGGTTAGTGTCTCGAGCTCTTCTGGTTGGTCATGGCGACCAGCAACACGCAACAGGTGGCGACGGCTCGACCGAGAAGTGTACCATTGAGACCCCACATCTTGCGACACGAGCCCCCTTCGACCCTAACACCCGAGAAACCCGCTTAAAGATCCCTGGATGCTATAGCCCCTAATTAAACCCTAAACCCCTAAACCTCTTATGTAACCCTAAATTGGTGATCCTCTCGTCTGTGCCGACGCGCAACCGAGCTTGTTTAAAAAGGCATGTTCGCAAACTCTCGTGCGCATGGCAGCCGTAAAAATTAGGGATCATTGTTCGAAGCTCCTCCAGCCCAGGTCCAGACGAAGCAGCAGCAGCTGCTTGGCTCTTCTATCCATGCTCCTTTTCGGATCTAACCTGGACCGGTAACCCTGACCCAGACCCCCTTGAGGAGGATTCAAACAGTAGATTCCTTTGTGGGGGTTTAGGGTTTAGGCTTATTTCAGGGTTTAGGGTTTAGGGTTTCTTAATGGGGGTTCCTATGAAGTACCCTTAGCAGTATAGGGCCCCGAATTAGGGGATCTACTTTTTTATGGATCCCTAAACCCTAAACCCTAAAGGATCCCATAAAGGAGCCCTTTAAGGAACCCTACTAAGTCCCATGATCCTCCCGGGGGTCTGGGTACCTTCAGGCTGATACTTTCCGCACCTAACAGTGGGCTCCGAACAGCCCGAAGTAGATGCTATTCATAGAACCTTTAGAGCCCAAAGTAGGTGCTATCTGCATACTGGGAGCCCTAGGGTAAGACACTACTAGATAGTGCTGCTAGATATTTGAGGCTTACATGACTGGACTGGTCTAGCTACTCTGTTTGCTCGGCGCTTGCAGATGACTCTTGTGAGGAAGTTGGTCAACCCTAAACCCTAAGCCCTAGATAGACATTAAAGCCTCGTGACCCAGAGGGCGCCTCCTGAATCCTACTTGAAGGTTCACGGGTAGCGATAAGTAGGGGTTTATAGGGGTCCTTGCAAGGGATCTATAGGGACTCTATAAGGGTTCAGGGTTTAATGTTCATGGGCAGTTATAAGTAGGGTTATAAGTAGGATAGCTCTAGTCATAACCTGTGTTCGGGGACTTGTAGCTCCACTTGTAACAACTCATGAACCTCAAGCTATGGTCCGGAGCGCCCCATGCATGGTTCCCTGAAACCTGGAGCATAAGCTTACAAATCCTACCATACAGCCGACTAGGGTTTCGGGCTCAGGTCCCAAGCCCTACACCCTCCGCCCCGAAGCCCGAAAGCCTGCTAATTACGCTGAGGCAGGGCGGGACCCTCCTGGAAGCACCTGGGGTTGTGGAGACGAAAGCGGACCAGGCGTACTGAAAGGAAAGGTTGCCATAGGGCGTTTATTCGACAGGTTTTGCTTGAAGGCTCGTGCACTTGCCAATGTAGGATTATAAGTAATGTAACTCGAATTTAAAGATACTTGTGACCCGATGTAAGATACCTATAGTCTCTACTTCCTTTTGGGGCCTACCTTGTAGTAGTCCTAGGATTTTAACTATAATACTGGCACAGCCAAAAAAGGATTTACCATGGAGACCACAGGTAGTATAGCCTGGCCCCTCGACTCTCACGAGCCCTTCTCGTAGTCCATTTAGCAACCCTTATAGACACCTTTAAGGAACCCTTTTTTTTAAAAAAAAACCTTACTTCTATGCTTGCATTCTTGAGTCCCCTGCCCGTGAACCTCTGTTGGCGAGGCTCCGGCTGCACCAACTACCCGAGACGAGGCCTGGAGTTACAGCCTTTTCAGGGTTTACGACTTTTTGTAGAGTTTAGGGTTCAGGATTTGGAATGTATGGTTCATTGTTTAGGGTTTAGGAAGTGTTTTGAATGTCGTATGGCTCTATATAAGCTTCCGGTAGGGCTTTGTAAAGCAGGTCGAGGGTTGGGTTTTAGGGTTTCAGTGTTAAGGGTGCCGAATGCCTTAGGAAGGTCTCAAGGCTAGTTTAGGGTTCAGTTCGTTCTTGCGTGGGTTGTGGATTCAGGCTCACGGCCCTCAGCTTAGCAGGATTTTGAGTATCGAAATGACAGATGGATAAGCAGGGATGTGGACTTTTTTTTGCTGCTCAGGGTTCGAACGAACCGCCCCCACAGTCCATATGCAAGTCTGCCATACTGTACCCCAACGGCCTAGTGCGGCCTAAGAGTTGTAAGCCTTTCTTTACGCTTTTTAGTATTTCAACCGGGTGGGGGGGTTGCCCTCATGCTCTTGCACACGGAGATAGATAGATTTACGAACGAGTCTTCCGCAGATTTCCTTGGCATATATACCGCACAGTAGACCAATCACCAAACCTCAAATGCCCGAAACACTGATTCTGATCGGAACGACTTGGAAGATGGATCCCGGGGACGTTCTTCAAGGTTTGGTTTATTCCTGCGGGAATGCTCCCAACATAATCGGGGCCTCAGTGATTGGAATGGGGTTTTGCACCACATTGTAGTATCTTTGTGATAGGGGATCATTTGGAGAGTTTTCTGTCCTCTATCATAGTGAGTTCGGGTTTCGGGTTTGGAGTTTGAGCTCCGGGTGCCCGGTACGGGCAAGCGTGGTCAGCTGGCTGCCTTGGCATGGAGTTCCTTTCATTTCAACATTACGTCGGTTTTTGCAGGAATGCCTGAAGCTCCAAGCCCCAAACCCTCAACTCATAGAGGAAAGACCTAGCCCGAGACCCTAACCCTGGACCCTGGTGTCTAAACTCTTAAGCCGTAGGTCGCGAAACTTCTTATATCGACTCTAGAACCCGAACCCCTAATCCTTCGGTTGATGATACAAAAAACCTGCATCAACCATACTAAGGAATAGTTTAGGATCCTTAATAGGTAGTGCAGAATTTATATCATCAACCGTGAGATCCTGGCTCCCAAATCCTAGGTCACAAACCCAGACAGGATACGTAAGCACTGAATCCTATACCTTAAACAGCTGACCCCAAATCCTTAACCTTAAACCCTAACTCCCTAAACGCTATATCACAAGCCCATACGAACCTTTAAACCCCAAATCCCCCGTCCTATACCCATATAAACCCTAAATCCTAAACCCAATAACACCTTACAACCCTAACAACCCTAAATCCTATAAATCGTAAACTTTCAATATGCCAAACCCTCAGGAACAAACAAACTCCCGAGCCCAAGTAGACTGAGAGGCCGAACGCCCTCCACAAGCTGAGGCGCCAGCAACGGTTTAGCGGCTCACTAGGGTTTAGGGTTTAGGGTTTGGGGTTTAGGGTTTAGGGTTACGGAATTCGGGAGATTTGCCGTTTCGCTGGTCTTGTTTTTGTTGTATATGTGGCAAGGGCCTCGGCGTACCTATCTTGTTGCGACTGCATATGGTTTTGTGACATTCCCATGCTCTGAATTCGTCGTCAGTGTCCTGAAGGTGCCAATTCTGGAACGACAAGGTAAACCCTAAAAGGCCCCAAAACCCTAATCCCAAAAGCTTAAACCCGAAGCCCTGTACGTAACCCCCTCAACATGGACCAGAGGCCCCAGAATTGTATGGTGCAGTCTTTGGGCAGCTTATGGCTTAAGGATACGTAGACCCTATCAACCCTCCAAGCCTTAAAGGCCGCTAACCTGTTGCAGGGCGACATCTTGACCGAAGTGAAGGATGCCGTGGTCGAGGAAGTGAAAGAGAAGGTGAAGGCCCGACCATGAATTTGTAAGTTGAAGGCACACCTTAGCCCCAAATAGCCTACCTTTTTAGGGTTCCTTATTATGATTTCTTTATATAAGTCCTTAAAAAGGTAGGTTATTTGGGGTTAAGGCAGGCCCTACATAGTAAACTTCAGAACCTACACCTGTATTGTTGGTTGCTAGACTGTTTAGAGGTTCCCCTCTTCTTCCTTGCTTTACTTGGACTTGTGATTATGGCATATCCCAACCTGCACTTTCTGCTTAGGTCTTGCAGCCTTCTGGGGTCTACAGTATGCGATTTAGGCTTGAGGCTTCTTTCTGCCTGAAATTGAAGGCTTCTACAAAGCTCTTATCTGGATCCCATGGGAGATTGGGCAGGCTGGGCAGGTATGGGGCTTTTGCTTTAGGGTTCACCCCTCGTTCTACAGTTTCATTAATTCAGGGTTTTGGCACAAAGTCCTAAACCTACACCCCGAGCCAGGGAACGTACACCACCAGCTGGAATCCCAAACGCTACCCCCCTTGCAACACCTGACGGAGCCCATATAAACGTCGTATGAACAAGGAAGGTTTCAAAGCCCACAAAACCCTAAGGGTCCATGTACTCATATAATCATATAGTATATACATTGTCCTTAATGTAGTCCCTATATAGGTACTTTGGGGCTCATGTACCTCTATATGGGTACATGGACCCTTAGGGAAAAGCCGAAAGACCAACAATATACCCTCCGGAGCTTGGCTGCCTGGAAAAGGACGAATTGAAGGAGGAGCTCAAGGCCGTCAACTGAATTTGCTTGTAGGGTTTACCTTTTAGGGTTCCCTACTAAGGGACTCACATAAAGAAATCATAGACTATGATTTCTTTATGTGAGTCCCTAAAAGGTAGGTTATTTGGGGTTAGGGTAGGCTTTAGGCTGAGGGTGTTGATGAGTTGTCTTGTTTTCGCCATGTTTTTTTGCCGGTGTGCTGAGTCTTGCAACGGTCCATCAGGGCTGTATGCGGACTGTAGGCTCTCTTCGTATTTTTACGAAAGTTAGATTGAGAGTGTATCCTCCTTCTCAGGTTTTGAGGGGTCTTACCTGATTTACAATGTGGCAAGGCTTCAGGGGTCTGGCAGGGCTTTGGCGTTGTAGTGCTTGGAGCTGAACAAGGGTTAAGTGGTGGTTCATGGGTAGTTATACATAGGGTTTACAGGTAGGAGAATCACAACCAGTGCCTATGTCACGGGACGTATAAGCCCTAAGTTACTAAGTACAACTACCTATGAACCTCCAAGTAGGTGGGGCTTCAAGTTCCTGGGTGTCGCAGAATTGTGGCGCTCGAAACTCATAGGTCACAAACCCCGATGTGTGGACTCCCCCGCTCTCCTGCTCTTAAACGCTCGTGATGTCCTTTTAAACCATGTTGTTGCACTGAAGCGCTTTGCATTGCATCGTCATGCATATTGAAATGTACGTGTTTACGTCAATCTATGTATGCCTGCATGTAACTATGCATGTATCTATGGTTGTAGGTAGATGGGTGGGTGTGTAGGTAAATAGGGGGTGTGCATGTATGCGGGTGTGTCTGTGTGTGCGCATGTATGAACAAATGTCGGCCTTCGTCTGTGCGGCACTATGCTTTGCAATTCTCGCAGCTGCATATCTTCACTACCTATAGTCTCCATTGTAGTTCCTTTTTTGGTTTAACCCAATATATATATATATATATATATATATATTAAGGATCCTATATGGCAACCCAAAAAAGGAACTACAATGGAGACTATAGGTAGTTTCAGAGAACCTCAGAAGCTCATCAACAAAGGAGGAAGAGAACTCCGGCTTGCCCGGTGCTCCCCCTCGGGTGAGCTGTCGCAGTACCCTGCCAAGACAATTGTGCCGAACGGGGCTTTGCGTGCCTCGAAAAAACCAAAGACTTCCTGCGTTTTGGGGTTTAGGGATTTGGGAAAGCGGCAGCCCAAGTTTCCCGAGAGCGCCCTGCCATTGCCCCCAATCTTTGGGCCTTGACCGCGAAGTTCTGGGCCTTGCACCGCAGCGTTTAAACGCAAGCTACTGTGCGAAATGAAGGTTTTGGGTTGTTGGGCTAATTATTAGGGTTTAGGGTTTTTTGTCTGCATCTGCACACGAATCGTCTTTCAGCTGTTAGCATGTTGTTTAAGGTTCTGATTTTCCTAACAGGTTCAGCTTTCGCATCGTTTGCTGCAACTGCATCTTCTCAAGACCTAGCGGCAAATTCCGGAGCCGCGTGTGCATACCTCCACATTCAGAACATCTGGTAAATCACGGTAGGCTCCTTCTCAAAGAACTTCATGTAGGCTTTGATTGAGATGTTTCTGTGTCGCTCCTACTGCTCCTATGCGCTTCCCAGTTTCTGCCAGGCTGTCCCGCACAAATCAGCAGGTCATTCTATTTCTTCGGACTTTGCGCATGACGATATGTGTGTACTCACACGTGCACGTACACAGCATTATTCACTGTGTGTTCCTTTGCATTAAAAACGGTTCTACTGACACCAGAAAACGTGAGGGTGCGGTGCAGTCCTGCATCATTGTTGCTTGATGCTGTTGTCTCTCGGGTTTAAGCTTCATAAGAGGTTTACCGACGATACCCTTGATGGTTGAATGGGTCACCCTGTGTATGGCACTTGAATGCAGGTTGGTTTTTGTTTTCAATGGGGACAGCGTGCTGTACGAAGGTCTGTGTGAACCTAGGCAACGTCGTGGAGTTCACTGATTCTTGTTGGAAGTCGCCATCCGGTCTTTCATTAGACAAGGAGCCTCGTGCATACAAGCAAGCCGTTCCCACGACTAAGTCTCAGCCACGCATCGCATGCTCATCCGAAGTCATGGAGGTACCCTTGCAAGATACAACGAATGAACATCACGAATCCGAGACACTTGCTTTGCACTTCGAAGTCCAAATAGCTGGCAACTGCTCAATTGAGCCCGAAGCGGGCATCAACGAACCGTCGGCAGCGTGCCGAAAATATTGAGTTCAGCCAGTACTTGCTGGTCTTTGTGCAGCACAACACTTCACCTGTTAAGCAACAAAAGCCATGCCGGTACGGCATCCTTCCATTCATGGTAGCGACGACTACTTTCCAAAGTGCATCAAGACACAACTCACCCTAAGAGTCTTTGAGTTAGAATCTTCGGCCTACACTTTATTTAGGTTCCACGTGCCCAAAAAACCATTGTTTACACAAAGGGGCCAAGCTTCGCGTTTATGTAAGGCAGCGTAGGGTCGGATGGCCGGGTCTCAGATTTCTTATGATATTCCTGGTAGGGTCCGGCAGCTCCAAAATTATTTGCCAGCTTTCCGAGCATCCCTCCTCGCCTCGCTCGCCCTCTCCATCTCCCTCTCCCTTTGCCTCTCTCCCTCTCCCTCTCCCTCTCCCTCTCTTCCGCTCTTGCTCTCTCCCAGTATCCTTCTCTCCCTCCCTCTCTCTCTCTCTCGCTCTCTCTCTCTCTCTCTCTCTCTCTCTCTCTCTCTGTGTTTCTATACGACAACACAGTTTTTATTGCGCATAAAAAACAAGACTATGTACTCACCCTGATGCCCCTAATTTCGGGTTTTATACGGTTTGCTGCAGGAACAACTCCCGGATCCTCCAGTTGTGGATGCGCCGGCGAGCATGGACCGCTGCGGGAGTTTTGCGTTTAGGGCTGAAGGTGGTTTAGAATTTGGAGCTTCGGGCTGATGTTTGGTTTCCTGCTGGTTTAGGGTTTCAGTGTCAGGATGACTTACTCTCAGGGACGTTAACAGACAGAACTGGTACTCTCAACAGTATCCCCCAACGCCGGTTACATATTGCATATCAATCCAAGGGGCTGTTAAATCCTGAACTTTGTGTAAGGTTTAGGGTTTCAACCTTGAGGGTTCCGGGATTTGGGTGCTTACACCCCAAGCCCTTTGGTGCTTCGGAAAAAACTATCGGAAGCATTGCTGTAATGGGAGTTTGCATACCGCTCACTACTACTTGAGACTTGTCGTTAACCAACAATGAGACAAGCGCATACTTGGATCATAGCCAACCCTACAAAAGCCTATTATCAGCAAAGAGTTGTCAGGAACCTTAAACATTTATTCGCCCGTAAACCTTGGCGGGCACGACCAGGGGCAAGAGGTCCGCAGTTAGGGTATACGGCTTAAGGGTCCTGGGATTCGGGCGTTTAGTTTGACAGTTTCGGTCGTTCGGGCCTTCACGCAAGGGCATGAAGGTAGTGGCCAAAGCATACCGTAAAGGGATCCATATACGGGTGCAAGCTACGTTTCTTAATGAAGGGGGTTTGCAGTCCCTGGTGGGTTCAGGGTTAAATCATCTCAAGCCTTGAATTCCTACGTCTCAAACCTCTTTGCCGTCATATAGAACCCTCTCGTAGCGGCCTCTCGAACCCTAAACCCTAAATCCCTAAACCCTAAGCCCCTAAACCCTAAACCTCATGACCCCAAACCGCGCAGGACGTCTTTCCAGTGATTGAGCCCGGAAGGATGCCAGTGCCTGGGACGCACAGTTTCGGGGTTAGGGTGTCAGGATTAAGAGCTTGAGTTTGGGGATTTGGGTTCAGTTAGGGTTTAGGATTTCAGGTTGGAGGTTTAGGGTGCTGGGGTCTAAAGTTTCTGGTTATGGGTCTACAGTCTTGGGCTTTCGGTTACGCGTCTAGGGTATTCACAATACCTATGTAGGCACACTTTATATTGTGCACGCATACATACTGGCAAGTGTTCACATGCGTGAGTACATGCTTACATAAACACCTGTGCCAATATTTATACACGTATCTATGTGTGTTTTTGTTCATCTGAGACTCGTATTTTCCACCAGGCTGATAATGACTGTTGTTACAACCATGTTATAGTTATGATTACAGTTCTTATTCATTTCAATGTTGTCAACATTTTTGCTCTCATTGCTAATATTCTACTGTGACTATTGTGATTGTTGTTGTCATGTCTATGGTTGGTTCCTGTATTGTCACTTCTGTTGTTGTTTATGCAAGCTTGTTAGTTAGTACTGAGACTAATTTGGGTTTTAGTATCAAGCACGATGTTTTGATTTCATGGATCCAGTTGTAGGATGTTCGCCATCATCGGCAGGATCAACATCATACCATCACTACAACTGCCGCGATTCGATCGCGCTGATGATGGCCATTCTGAGCAGCGCATCGAAGGGTCATGCGGTAACGAGAACCACGGTCAGTGCTCGTGATTCCTTCATTGTTGAGGCTTGCATTGTCCGTAAATGCCCAGGGCAAACACCTGAAGCCTCCGCCCCGCAATCCCGAAAGCTGAAGCTGATAATAGCGGCCTTGACAACGAGACTCGGCTATGAAAAGGAGATCTCAATACCAAGTACACTGAAACCTAAGCCCAGACTAAAGCTTCTCAACACCGAAAAGTATAATGAGCCCCAAAGCCTATTCTAATTATTAAGGCCGCTGGATTACCTTTCGTGACAGAGTCCGTAGCCCTTAACCCTGAAGCCTAAACTCTAAGTCCCTATAGTAACCCTTGTAGTAGCCCTTATGGGAAGGTTTAGGGTTTTAAGGGTTAGGCGTTTAAGGTTTAACGTTTCAAGGGTTATGGGCTAGGGTTTAACCCTTACAATAACACTTCTAGAGCTTACTATAGTAACTCAACCTTAGCGGAAGGTGGAAGGCTGCTGGCTGACTTCCTGCTGCTCTTGAGCAATCTCTCACACATCCGGAGACGGCGGCATTCGGATTGCGGTATGTAGAGGTCTTAGTGGAGATTGAGGTTTAGATCCTCCAAGAGCCATGGAGAGCTTTGGGGGTTCATACGCTTTTGCGATGTTTGTAAGTGGCTTGTATGGGTTAAGGTGTTGAAGTTTACCGTTTAAGGGTTTGGTTTCCGGTTCGAAGATAAAGTCCTTAGATGGGCTCGATAGGTTCTACAAAGGATTGGGTGTGTAGGTTTGGGATTGTAGGGGGTCGGGGTTAGGGTTTAGGGTTTGGATTAGTGGCTGATAGTGGCTGTAGAAGCATTGTTTTCGCGGCGGGTTTCGCGATTGAAAAGAGGATTGGAGGGTGGAGGGGAACCATATGGGAGTTTCCGAAATTCGAGGACCCCAATTTTGGACCCTAAAAAGTAGGATCCTTATTATAAGGACCCCAATAAAGGTACCCCTAATTTTCGGAAACTCTCCAAACCCTAAACCCTTTATAGAACCCCTATAGATCCCTTTAAGGAACCCCTAAAGGATCCCTTTTTCGGAAACTCTCATATGCGCACGCTCAACCCTAGAGTCCCTCATCTCTCAACCCTTGCTCCCCGAGCCCGGAGTCCTAAACCCGCGCATCCGGCATCATCGTGAGTTCCCAGAGACTCCAAAACCCCTTAATCAGGGGTAGGGGGATTTTAATATGATTTAAGGCATATTCCTTAATTAAGGGGTTTTGGAGTCTCTGAGTTCCAGGGCCGCCACACCTAAGAGCCTGAATCAACCTCGCCACCATGATCATCATACACTCATGGGTGGTTGTCAAAATTAGGGTCCCTCTTTCGGGTTCTTATCATGATACGGCACCTACTATTTAGGGTACCCAAAATGGGACCAGAATTTTGACAACCACACTCATGATTCATGATGGGCCTCGTCGCTTACACTTCTCCTTCGCATCGACAGTCATCTCCGTACCAAGAGTGGTGTGCATCATGTCCCGCTGCGGCAAGGGGACCAACTAGACGCATGGAACAGACGACAGGCGGCATCATATTCCACAAAAAGCAGAAACTAATCATTGGTACTCGTAAGAAGAATGTCAAGACGATGTCCCCAACACAGTTTGACTGGATGTGTGAAGCATTGCAACTGCTTGTTTAAAAGCCTGGCTTGGAGCAACACATAGCTCGGGCTGCTGGCAGACACGACTTGTGGCGTAGTACATTCGGCCTATACAGAGTATAGTAAGAGGCTGTTTTCCGTGACTTAGATCCAAAAACCACTGCATGACCCCAGTAACAGTCTACGGCAACAAACTTCAAAATCCTGTTCCAGCTTTAAGAAGAACATGATTTAGGGCCTATCAGAAAACACTGCGGACATCTTCGCGAACCCAAATAGTGCATGGAACGCCCCAGTTAACGCCAATCAGAAAGCCCTACCCCGCGAGGCTCCTGTGCCTATATCGTATATACTTTGGCCGCCGAGATAGGTAGTTGCTGGTGGGACCCTTGCAGAACTTGGTACTGTAGCATTGCAGCACTGTGCAGCATTGTAGCACTTATGAAGGCATTGCAGTTGCCTTCTAGCAACTTTTCCAGAACCCTAAACCGTAAACTTATGGAACCCTTACTGGAAAGCTCATAGTAACCACCAGTTGCTGCGAAGTCTGGTCGGAGCCAGGTCTCCAGCCGTTCAAGAGATGTGTGCTCTAGTGAATGGGATAAGTCTGCGAGGGCGCCTGCCTACTAAGCGAATCGGGTATAGGACTTATGGACATGGCTTTGGGATTTACCCAAAAGGACCCAATAATTCGGTACTGGGGTTTAGGATAGTAGTTACGTAGGTTCCTATCTCGGAGAGTATATGATTAGGTACTTGGACCTTGGGGCTAGAGTTAGTTGCTTATCCAAGGGCAAAAGGAGGGACCCTTAAGCAGGACCCCTAGGTATATACCCTTAATATAGCTATTATATACCCATTATATAGCCCATTATAGGCTAGGGGTCCCCATTAAGGGTCCCTCCTTTTCCCCTAAACCCTAAACCCTTATAGATCCCTTTAAAGGAACCCTAAGAGCCCTAAATTAAGGGTCCCTCCTTTTCCCTTTTGAGCTTAGTTGTTCGACTGCTCGACTGGTCAGGTCTTGTTTTTGCGAGTTGATGTTAGGGTTTAGGGTTTAGGGTTTAGGGTTTAGGGTTAGGGCTTGGCGAGACTTTTCACTGCGAATGTTGGTGCTAGCTTTGGGGGTGTAGTTGGTACTTCTATTCTAGATACAACCAAAACCGTCAATAAAGAAAACGGTGCAAAAAAAGTCAGGGTGTTACCGCTAATCTGTGTCTTTGCAAGTTAGCTAATGCCCCCGGAACGAAGAAGACAAGCATCAGCCTTCCTAGTTGCACTGGGAGAAGTTCGACGAAGCGACCAGTCTCTTCAACAAGAGAAGCGACTGGTGCTACGGCTGATGATATAAATCCTGCATTACCTTGAGGACCCTAAACTATGGGAATTATGGTATATTCCTTATTATGGGTCATGCAGGATTTTTATCATCAACAGTAGCAGTAGGTAACCAAAGTCGCAATGGTCAAAACCCCCTAAGTCCAAGACCCTGGAACCCCAGGACCGAAACTACTTACAGCGAACCCCAGAAACTTGGAAGATGGATTTAGGATGATTAGTGCTAGGTTCCCTTATACTTTACTTTAAGGGCATGAGGATCGGGATGTTCCAACATTCTGGCTTCTACTGTAACCTGAAACCAGCATGGTACCCTTATAGCGACTTGAAGGAGCCCTACAGCCCCCGAACTGCATCTCAGATATGTTCTGGAAAGTGCTTCCGGGTTTTGTAGGTGTTTCCGCTGAGGCCCCAAAGTAGTTCCTTTTTGGGGTTCATATTTGGAATCTTATGAGGTAATCCCAAAAAGGACCTACTATGGGGCCTCTGGGTATAGGTGTGTAAGAGGTCTTTGGGGTTTTCAGGTTCAGCGTTGAGGGTTCAAGGTTTGGCGCGCCCTCTCTCTTGGCTTGACCCTTCGCCTGTGTCTCAAGCTGAGCTTTGCCTCTGACAGCAGTGGCGGCGCCTAAGGGCGTCGCGGTATCCTGCGGGGCAAAGTTGCGGCTTGCCTGGAACTTTGACGACGAGGGGTTCAAGTTGTAGGGTTCAGGTTCTTCCTTAACCCCAAGCAACCTACCTGTTTTGTGATTTTGTATACGGATATCATAACAAGGAACCCCAAAAAGGTAGGGTTTTGCAGGGTTCAGATAGGCCGGGCTTAGATTGAGATTTTCTAGTCTTTTGGAGCTTACGATAGAGGCTCTACAGCAGGGATGCAGGGAGGCTTCTTGTCAGGCTCTGGTTCCCCTGGGAAACTTTCAGCCTCAAAGCTCAACGCATTCGAGATTTAGAGATTTGAACTGGTGAACGAGCCCGGGTTCTCCGTTGACAAAAGCATAACCACATCCAAAGCCCGGTTTCTTACTCCAAGTCTCTAGGGAACTCTTGTTTCAGGTTTAGGGGCCCAAAGAAGACCATTCTTCAAAGAGGCTTTGGGGTTACAAGGCCTAAACACGCTACTGGATTTCAGAACTTGGTTGTCTGGCTCACGTAGCAAGAAGTCGGAATAATTACACATGAGTGTCCGCTCATAATCCCTTATCATGGTCATAACATAATTGCCCCCAAACCCTATTCCAGTTATCGAGGTGAGGATTTCGAGTTTTGGGAAGAGTTTTCACGGAATTGAGAGATTTTATGAGGGTCTGGGAAGATATGGCTTGCACAACCCTAAACCTGGACCGTCTTACCCGCTTTTCGCATTGCGCTGAATGCTGAAAGTATACCTTCGTCCATCCCTGATCCTAGTGACCTAGTGTAGCAACTGTAGATGTAGCCCGCTCATTATACAAGGGGGGCGAAGCGGTCGGGCTTGTTTGCAGAGCCCAGAACTGCTAGAAAAGTTATAAAGCTGGGCATCACAGAATCTAAACCCTGCCTAAAAGCCTGTGTGGTTATGGCATGGGAACCCAGTACTTAAGGTGAGCAGTATTCGGGCTTGGCGAGAGGTCCAGGTTTCTTCATGATTAAAAGTACTTATATAGGAGCCTTCAATGTACACAGTGTATATGTACATGGACAATAGCGAAACCCTACAGCCTAAAGGATCCAGCAGTTCCAGAATTCGTGGCGTTTTCAGCCACGGAAGTATGCAATCAGGCTTGGCCAATGCTCAGCGTTTAGCTTTCAGGAGTGTCATTTTTCAAAGATGTGTGTGTGTGTGTGTGTGTACATGTGTAGCAGTAGACGCATCAGCAATAGCAGCGCGGGCACCAACACCAGCGGCAGCAATAACACTCGAAGAAGTGGTAGTGGAAGCAGCAGAGGTAGTAGTCGTCGTCTTCTTAGTACCCATAGGCCCCAAAGTATTTCCCTTTTGGGGTTCATATACAGAATCCTGTAATGTAGTCCCAAAGACGAACTACTTTGGGGCCTTAGGGTAGTGTGGTAATGGTGCAGTATCGAATTTGTGCGACGACTTCGACCTTTGTCTTTCGCCGATGTCGAGCTGTTACTGTTGCTCTTGCTGTTGTTTAGGGTTTAGGGTTGTTGATGTTGCTGTCGCTGTAGCTGCCGCCGTTGCTATTACAGTTGTTGTTGCTTGTGATGTTGTTCTTGTTGTTGCTGCTGTGCTGTCACTGTTGCGGTTGCTGTTGCTGTGTAGCTGTTGTTGTTGTATCCGGTTGTTCCTTTCCGTCACTGTTCCCGGCATTTCTTGTGTTGTGAAATCTTCTTGAATATGAACCACCCACCTTGGTTTTCAGAGTTTGCAGTGCATTGGCCTGGGCCTTGTCTGCCGAAGGCCTGGTGCAGCTCATCCCCTAATTTGGGGCCCTATACTACTAAGGGTACTTTATAGGAACCCCCATTAAGGGGTTTAGGAATCAAGTGTGTAGGAATCGGCCTCCATGCCTTAATGCAAACACGCAGGAGTTCCTAGGCAACTTGTTGCTGAGCTTGCGTTTCGACATTGCTCGTAGCTCTTGACTTGAAGAGTTGCTTGTGGATTAGAGTCTAAAGCAGGGCAGTGCAAGAGTGCTTATAGTGTGCTCTAAATCGCCAAAGCCAAGCCCACCTGTGCCCATCCTCCGTAGACCCTACTTGCAGGTTCATGGGTAGGAAGAAGTAGGGTGCCAGTTATAGCCTAAATTAGGGTACTTATAAACCTACTTACAACTACTCATGAACCACAGAACTTATTACAAGTTCATGCATGCGAAAACTGTTCTTGGGGTCTCAAAGTAGTTCCTTCTTGGGGATCATATACAGAATCCCATAGAGTAGCCCCCAAAAGGAAACTACCTTGGGGCCTCTGGGTAGAGTTTGGTCTGTCAGGTTTGTTAGCCATCCTACACGGTAAGACCCCCGAGCCGATATGGCTTAGCATCCCTGCGTTGCAAGCCTTCAGTGTTCCAACGTCAGGGTTTAGGGGTTTAGGAGTAATTTAGGGTTTTAGGATTTAGGGTTTAGGGTGCTTCGCGCAGCCTCAGGCTAACAGGCACATCTCATGTACAGCTTTTGCATGTTTTGCAGAGCTGCCCCCATCGGGCCTTTTCAGGGCGCAACTAGGGCCTAAAGGGCTTGGGGAGATTTAAAGGTTTAGCCATAGGCTCCATAGTAGGTTCCTTTTTCGGGTTCATATTTAGAACCCTAAAAGGCAATCCCCCAAAGGAACTACTATGGAGCCTATGCTTACCTTTGGTTAGTAGGGAGTGGAAGAATGGTAGTAATAGTAGTTATAATTGTACCCCATTCCTCCAATCCCTACTAGCCAAAGGTAAGTATGGCTTTTTGGGGGCTCATATCTAGAATCCTAAAAGGTAATCCCCAAAAGGAACTACTATGGAGCCTATGGGTAGGGCTTCAGATGCGGTACCTGGGGGTAGAGAACCGTATACCCCGAAGAAGCCCCAGGCACCTGGCGCCAAGGAGCCCGATCTGTTCCGAACATCAGCAGCACACCACAACGTTTGGCATGGTCCGGAACATACCTATAGTCTCCATTGTAGTTCCTTTTTTGGGGTTCAACCAGTTATATATTAAGGATCCTATAAGGAAACCCAAAAAAGGATCTACAATGGAGACTATAGGTATCCCTAAACCCTAAACCCTAAACCGCTGTAGTGGTTGAAGAGCGACATGGGATCAGAGATAGGTTTTGGAGTAGCTGCTGGGGGAAGGGAGCCCAAAGGGTAGGCAGCCCGGCAGCCGGCGATATGAAAAGCATATCAAGTCTGGCGCCGCACCAGTCCACACCACAAAAGGGCGCGGGGAGGCACAGGAGCAATTGGTGCTTCTTCTGTCCCAAGCACGAATAGTACAGTAGTGTTAGCCGATATCGATGTAGCACAATTTGCAGTAGTTGTACATGAGAACCGACCAAACGACCATGGGTTACTTACGCTAGTAAAATAGGTTGGCATCTGGGGGGTTACGCTCTTATCAGGCAAGTGCACTCCCATACGCTGATGTGGTATGAAGTCTAATTAGAAGCGGACGCTTGCGTAGGAGCCTACTTGCTAAGCCCCCTTAAGAATCTTCAACGTCCAAGTAAACCCTGTCTTGAAATCACCTGGGGTTCCCAAGTTCCACAACGAACTTGAAAGCTTGCTGCAAACGCCGAAAAAAACAATCCTCTTGCTCAGAGACAACTTCGACAAAGTAAAGCTTCTTGTTTAGATTACGGTTTCGTCTTTTGCAAGCTTCTGGTTTCGGCTACAGGGTCGTAAAAGGGCATTGAGGGTTCTGCGCACCTCTTGTCTCTGCCCTCCCTGGCATAGTTTTGGGGGGCCGGCCATAATCGGCTGGATCCGAGACTACTGCTTCAAGCGCCATCGAGGGATGCCTTTCTGTGGGACAGGAGCCAAATGGAAGAAAAGTTTACCGGCTGCAGGGTTTCAGGGTTTAGGGGTTCCTTTAAAAGGAACCATAAGGGTTCCTTTAAAGGGATCTCTAAGGAATCTATAGGGGTTTAGGGTTTAGCGGTTTCGTGCCTTAGGGTTTAAGGCTTAAGGGCTTATGGGTTTAGTGGTGGCACGGGGTTCACAGTTTTGCACTTACTGGCTCGATGCCAGCCGGGTAAGTGGAATCCTGGAAATCATCCTTAATGTAGGATTTGACAAATGTCAAGCTTGCCTGCTCAACTTTTGCAAGACAATAAAGCAATCCTACCCTTAAAGATTTGTGGTGTCTTTCGGTGGGGGAAAGGGCTCTCTTTTGCGAAACCTCAGGAGAAAGGGTCTAGGTCCCAAACGCTTTGGCCTAAACCTTAACACTTTTTGCCGTGCTAGTGCTTTTTTTGGGGGGGATAGTGACGTATATGTCTAAGGGTCCATGTGCCCAAATAGTATATACTTTGGCCCCAAAGTATTTACAAATAGGGACCACTCTAGTGCCAAAGCGTATACTATTTGGTTACATGGACCCTTGGGGTTGTCGAGATTTGGAACCACATGGGTAGTTGTCAAGATTAGGGTCAACCACCCACATGAGTCTGAGTCTGGGTTTCAAAAACTTGTAGAACCCTCAGCCACTCCCACCGGTGAGCCCCACGCTCGGTCTGTCCCAAAATCCTACTCCCCCCCCCTTGAACTCCTGGACCGCCTGTAGATCCCTTATCCTAAACCCTACACGCCACCTAAATCCTGTAGATCCCTTATCCTAAATCCTAAACCCTAAACCCTGTAGTTCCCTTACTGTAGATCCCTTATCCTAAATCCTACACCCAAAACCCTAGACCGTGGAGTTCCCTTATCCTAAATCCTAAACCCTAGACCATTTAGATCCCTGATCCTAAACCCTAAATGCTATAACCCCTGTAGATCCCTGATCCTAAACCCTAAACGCCATAAACCCTGTAGAACCCTTACCCTAGAGGTCCATGTACTCTATAGTATATACATTGGCCTTAATGTAGTCCCTATATAGGTACTTTGGGGCTCATGTATCTCTATATCGGTACATGGACCCTTAGGGTTACAGACCATCCCATCTTCTGGCTTAGAAACCTAAATCCTAATTCCTAAACCCTCAACTCCTAAACCCTATTAATCCCTAAACCCTAATCCCTTATCCCTGCGCCAAGGGTGGAGGACACTAACACGCAAATGGCCCCTTGGACCTGTTCGACACGGGGATTACAATAGAAGACCAAGAGTTGGAAACCCAATACTGTTGATGATATAAATCCTGCATTACCTTAAGGACCCGAAACTATGGGAATTATGGTATATTCCTTATTTTGGGTAATGCAGGATTTATATCATCAACCGTAGCTTCAGTTCTTAAGAGTCATGTATAGGGAATCCGAGCACGAATTGTCCTTAATCCGGTTTCCAACTTTTTGGGGTTTACTGTAATGTACCCATATAGTAGAATGTAGGGTTTCCATATAAGGAATTACCAGTATGATCTGGTGAGGTATCCCGGGGACATACCTCTTGTCGCCATTGCAGTCCCTCATTTTCGTAAACCTTTTTTTCAGGTTAGGAACCGATAATATACACTTGGTTAACCACAAAAAAGGACCTTCAATGGAGACTATAGGTAGTCAGAGGTCCCACAGTAGTTCCTTTTTGGGATTGCAGTACCTCATAAGGATTAAATATGAACCCCAAAAAGAAACTACACTGGGGGGCCTTAGGGTAGTCAGGAACTACTGTTGATGATATAAATCGTGCCTTACCCTAAGGACCCTAAGCTATGGGAACTATGGTACATGTCTTGTTATGGGTAATGCCGGATGTATATCATCAACCGTAGGGACTGGCGGTTTGGTCGTCGGCTTCGGGGGATGAGGCTCTCGCTTTCAGGGCTTCGGTTTTCGGCCGTTGCTTCCCAGACCTTTGGGAGGATCTAAAAAGTAGATCCCCTAATTTGGCGCCCTATACTACTAAGGGTACTTTATAGGAACCCCCATTAAGGGATCTACTTTTTGGATCCTCCCGGGGGTCTGGGTTGAGGTGTCTGGGCCAGCGGCCATTTGGGAGTTTCCCAAAATTAGGGGTACCTTATTTCGGGGTCCTTAAAAATCAAAATCGTACTATTTAGGGTGCCATATTAGGGTCCCCTATTTGCGGAAACTCCCATTTTGTTAGGATACTTCAGCTGGCTTTAGCCTTAGCTCCAGAAGAGGGGTGATTGCAAGATGGCAGATTCCTCCACTGGAATAGTTGAATATTGGATCAGTCTCGGTTCTAAACCGGCATGCCCATCGGGAAAACGGCAGCCGAGCAACTTCCCAGACAGCATCCCCTACTTACAGCCATCCCAAATCCTAAATTTAGGATATGTTTCCAACCAGGAGAATTGAGCCCTGCGCCCTGCAGGAACTTCAAGAATTCGCAAAACCCGGTACAGAACAAAACCCTAAACCCTAAAACCTAACTGAAAGTTACCAATATCAATCCAGAGGTTTCTTCGTTATGCCTATATGGGTGGTCAAAATTATATAGGGTCCCTTTTGGGGTACCCAAATATTAGGTGCCGTAATATATTAAGGACCCAAAAAGGGACCCTAATTTTGACAACCACCCATATCGTAGTGCACACAGGAACCCAATGCTTGCTATGATGGCCCTTGTACCAAACCTTGAAAGAAACCCTTACTTCATAGCGTCGAACCCTGGCAGGAGCCCTTGAAGAAACACCCTACTCACCTAACTCATCCTTATTCTAAGGATCAAGTCCCCACTACCCAGAGGCCCCATAGTAGTTCTTTTTTGGGATTACCTCATAAGATTCTAAATATGAACCCCAAAAAGGAACTACTTTGGGGCCTTAGGGTATACTGAGCCCCTGAAGTAACCCTTTACGGGATCCTTTTTACTGGAACCCTTAAAGGACCCCTTAAAGAAACCCTTAACGAAGCACCCTACGCTAACTAGGGCCCGTTTATGGAACCTTTTAGGGATCCCTTAAAGAAGCACCCTACTCTAAATCGGGCACTTCCTTTAAGGTATCGCTTAAAGAAGCACCCTATGTTAAACAGGGCCCTTCCTTTAAGGGATCCCTTAAAAAAACACCCTACTTTAAATAGGGCCCTTCCATTATGGGATCCCTTAAAGAAGCACCCTACTTTAAGTATTATGAAGCGTTTCATCATGTTTACCCAGAGGCCCCATAGTAGTTCTTTTTGGGGGTTCATATACAGACTCCTATAAGGTATAACCCCAAAAAGGAACTACCATGAGGCCTATGGGTAGGGTTTAGGTAGTGAGGATCATGGGGACTCCCCAAAAAAACTACTTTGGGGCCTATGGGTAGCTGCCTAGGAAGCCGAAGAGGAGCTCGAGGAGCGGACCCGCTCCCTTTTTGGGTTTAGGTCTTAGGGGGTGTGGGGCTTTTAGGGCTTTGGGTTATAGGGTTTAGGGCTCTAAGGGTTTAGGGTTTAGGGTTTAGGGGTTTGGGTTATAGGGTTTAGGCTTTAGGGGTTTGGGGCTTATAGGGCTTTGGGTTTAGGGGTTTGGGTTCTACGGGTTTCGGGTTTAGGGGTTTGGGGCTTAACTATAGGGCCTTGGGTTTAGTTGTTTCGGGGTGTAGGGGTTTAGGATTTAGGGGCGGGTTAAGTGTCTAAGAGTTTGGGGGTAGTGGTGGGTGTTTTGTGCGGTATCTCAGGGGATCCCGCAGGTGTGGAGCTGGGTTTCGAGATTTCGAGGGTAGGGGTGGGAGGCTTGTGGTTGTTGAGGCTCTTGCATTGTTTGGGTTTCAGGAGGCAGCCTCTGCAAAGTTACGCTGTTCTGACCGGGCCTTTCATAAATTGTCAAAGAGAACAACATGCAATTTGCCGGCCATGCTCCCTACCCTAAGTCCAAGGTCCTACAATCAGTGCTTCAAGCATAGAAGACCTTTAAGCGAAACCCAAACCCCCAGAATCCCTGTACCCATATAGAGATACATGGGCCCCAAAGTACCCAAATAGGGACTACATTAAGGCCAATGTATATACTCTATGAGTACATGGACCCCTAGGGGAATTTGCGACCGCTGCACTGACAGCACAAGATCAAGGGCAGGCGACCTGCGCGCAAGATTCCTTGCGCGGATCAATGCACGTGCCGCTTTCAGAGCAGAAGCCGTTATGGGGTGTTGTCTCGAATTACAAAACGATGCAGAACGCCGTTAACCAGGAAGTTGCATCTTTCAAATCAAATTGAAGGAAAACAGGAAGCAGCACAATGCAACTCGACGTGAAGCTGCTCAGAACCCTCTCACCCAATCCCTGCAAAAACCCTGAGCCCCAGTAAAGAAACCCAAGCCAGGACAGCCCTGACCAGCATCTGAACAGCGCAGAGGACATCCCGGTACCGTCGGGGCCCGAGTTGATCGGGATTTAACCAGAGGTAAGCTTTCTGCCAAGAGGGCAAAGTGCTGTCTGTCGGGGTTAGAGCTGAGGGGTCGGGGACATGGGGGCATGAGTAATTGGGAGTCAGGGAATAGTGCTCATAGTTACTGCTCATAGTTACTGCCGCCCATTCTGCTGGTCTTGGTGCAGATAGCTAGCGCCAAAACGGATTCAAATCCCTGAGCTTCCTGAGAGCCCATGTGCCTATCGTACATATTCTGGTCGTAAACGGATTTCTAGTGACGGTCTTTGCTTAGGTGCGACTGTGCAGGCGCAAGGACGCTTCAGGACTTTGGTGGAAGACCAGAACAGAACAGCCTGGAGCAGTAAAACCAATAATTTTGACTCCTCAACCCGATCAGTCGAACCTCGAAATGCGGAAGCAACAAACGATACTGCCTATGGAAACCTTAACTAATTTTCTATAAGCCCTGAACCCTCAAAAAACAAAAGTCAAAAGTCCATACACCGTAGGAGCCGCATTTACGCCAAAACAAGGCAAGAAGCCCAAGTACCGGTAAGGAAGCGCAGCAGCTTCAGAACCTCAACAGAGCCCGGTGCGTGTATATACATGTGGGTGTCAAGTTGCCGTACTGTTTGCAAAGCCCAAATCCTAACCCCCAAACAATCCGAAATCGTAGAAGACTGAGCAACCCCGTAAACCCCCATGCCCAAACCCCTAAGGCCTAAACCGCTTACAAAGCCCTAGAAGCCCTGCAAAACCCAACATGAACCCTACAAGCCTCAAGCGTCCAAACAGCAAATGCCCATGAACCCCGTAAATCAATCCTAATCCCTAAACCCCTAAACCCCTAAACCCCTAAACCATGAACCCTGAACCCTAGAACCCTAAACCCCCACACCCCTAAACCCATAAACCCCTAAACCCTAAACCATGAAACCTAAACCCTAGAGCCCTGAACCCCTAAACCCATAAACCCCTAAACCATGAACCCAAAACCCTAGAACCCTAAACTAAACCCCTAAACCCTTAACCCTAAATCCTAAACCATGGACCCAAGTTCGCATCATATTTTCTGATCGTGAGGGCTGCAGATGAGATGGACGAAGAGTCCCTCCAGCCGCCCTGGCAGGTTTTAGGGTGTAGGCTTCAGGGTTTAGGGGTTGGGGGTTTAGGGGCTTAGGGTTTAGGGTTTAGGGTTAAGGGTTGTTGATCTATTTTGTTTTTTGTTTGCTGTTGGCTTTAGTGTTTAAGTGTTTAGGGTTTGGGACTTCGTTTTTTTGTAGGTTACGGGTGTTCAGGGCTTTTGGGGGTTTAGCGTTTGAAGCGTCAGCGGGGCATGGGGGCCTTTCCTGATTCCTATTGTCATGATTTTTTTGGGGGGGGAAGTCATATCATGTGAGGCCAGCCTTTTGCGGTGGTTCAGGGCAACGCCAAAGTAAACCCCAGAAAGTTGGACACCAGATTAAGGCCAAATAGTGCTGGGATTCCTTATACATTGCTCTTAAGGATTGAGGCGATGGGGTTTCCAACTTTCAGGCTTCGACTGTATTCAGTTCCGAGCTCAAGGTTTGAATCTGCGGTGTTGCCTGGCGGGCTGTTTGCGGTGTCGTTTGAGCAGGAGGCCGTTTGGGCTTCTAGCATGCAGTGTATCGTGTAGCATAGAAGCCAAAATAGTAGTTAACATGTTTTTTTTGTTGGGTTCCTTGTTAGAGATATCGTTACAGTATGTATTGGGGTTGGGCAAGGGTGGGTTGAGGGATTCACGGCATGGGGTTTAGGGGACGACCTTCAGGGTTTAGTGGCTGCCCAGACCCTGCTGGCCAGAGTAGCATCTTTTTGTGTTACCGCCGTAGTAGAGGTTATCAAAAAAGGGTGCGGCGCTCAGGGGTCTAGGTAGGGAAAGAGGCTTCCCGGTTTGGAGCCTTGAGCGCCGCTTCATCCAAGAAACTACATAGAGTAGAAGACAGAAAGTTGGAGCATCCATATCCTCATGGACTTCAGGTAAAGCAAAAGGGAACCCAGCACTTGTCGTCTTAAATCCATGTTCCAACTTTCCAGGGTTCACTTCAAGCACTTTTACACCGTCCTTCTTAGTCGAATTCCTCGCGTGCTATACTGCCCTGAGGCCATGGAATCCTAGATACTCTGACTCTGAAAGCCCTTACCCCAAGGGTCCTAAGGACCCAATAATAAGGTAATTGGGTGTAGGATCGTAGCTACATAGGTTCCTATAAGGGAGAGTATATGATAGTTAGGTACTTGGACCCTTGGGGCTAACTTTACATCGCTGCCAGGCTTAAGAAAGATCTGCAGCGTTTCATTCTGCAGCACAAGGCCTGCCCTCGGAGTAAGACTTGATCGATCCAAATCGCAGCTTGGGTTTGGGGCAGCTACGGCTACAACGGCACACGAAAGTACTTGTAGCTCTGACATTCCAGCCATGAATCGCCTACTTACCGGAATTATCGATTTCGGGATTCAGCTGGTACCCTTCAACTACTCGTTGAACCAGGACAGCCCCAAAACCAACGCGCACAGGCCTAATACCAACTGACTTTGAAAGTCCGGGGATCCTCCAAGAAGCTGAAACCTGAACCTGCCTATGGTCTCCATTTTAGGTCCTTTTGTTAAGTAACCAATTTTAAGGTTAGGATCCTATATTAGTGAACTTTTGAGAACCTGTAGCACGCAAGCTCTCGAGCCTGGAAAAGCCTTTTTAACGTCTAAACCCGAATCTCAAGACTCCTAAAGCCCTCTAAGAGCTCCTTCCTAAGCCCTCGCTGCTGCGTCATTGACACTGCTCGGTGCGCAGTGTCCGGGTCCGGGCGTGTTGATTGGCGTCTTTGAAGGGCTTTCTAGCAGTAAGACAGACCGAAAGTCCTGTAATTCGTCTGGTGGTACCCGTTCCGGTTCTGGGTTCCATCATGAAGCCTGTCCAGCCGAAAATAATGTAATGAGGTTATTGAGATGCCCGGAGTAAACCCCAACCCTACAGGGAGCAAACACGTCTGCAAAAGAGAGATCATTTCTCATGCCGGGAAAGTGAGCCACGCAAGGCAGAGCAAGACAACATGTTCGATGAGACGGCAGATGAGGACAGGGCGGACATGGTGCCTCTGGGGAACGACCTCCTTCTGAGGGATTCCGTGTTTGAGGATCTGTATATAGTCGAAGTAATGTAGGAACCTGATTCAGAAACCCTGGGCGTATAACCCTTAAAATAGTCGGATTCGTATTAGGAACCCTAGCGGAGGCCCAAGGTTTCTTTATCAGGTTCCAAAATTATTATAGTACCCTTATAGATCCCTTATAGCAACTCTTATAGATCCCTTTAAAGGAACCCTTAGGCCCAAGGTTCCTAAATTAGTCTACTTAGGGGCACTTTCTACTTGAAGCAACCCGGCAGGGTAACTTGCAGCTCATCGCTCTATGCCTTGAAGTTATCGCTTGAAGGTATGGAAGTAATACAGGGGCCTTAATAATTACCTATAGTAATGTATAATATACACCCAAACCCTACTCTAATTATTAAGGCCCATATGAGCAGTTCCTGTCTACACGGGGCTTTGCGGGTTCGTGTTCAGGGTGGGTGAAGGGACTTCGTGCTTCGACATCCAGAAAGCATTCTACACCAAGAGCCCTCTAATCATAAGGACCTTAGGGGGGTGGGGGCCTCAGTACCTGTAATAAGGACTTAATGAGGCCTAGTTAAGGAAGTACGGTCCCCTACTCCCTCTAAGGGTCCCTATGAGCTAGGCCACGAGCACAAGTGAGTTCCCGGCAGTCCTTCCCCAAGATAGGCTCTAGGACGAAAGGCCCCGAAACCTACGCCGACTGTTGCTGCTGCACACATTGACAACCAAAGCTCAACCCTTCCCAGTAATGTTGGATCAAAACCCGAAACCCCAAAAACCCTAAACCCCATTACAGACCCCTTTGAAGGAACCCTTACAGATCCCTTTAAAGGATCCCTTACAGGTTGAGTCTGGAAAGTAGATGTTCAAGACTATAGGGGCCTAAATTTCTACCACTACGTATTATTCCTAGGGTTCCTTATTATAGTTATAGACTATAACTATATATTAAGATCCCTATATTACTTGCAGCTTCAGCCTTTCAGGCCCCGAGCTCCAAACACAAAGCCTTGGACACCAAGCAGAGGCCTACGCAAGAACAACCCAGACCTTCCAAAATCCCTTAATTAAGGAAAATACCTTAAGTCATATTAGGGATCCTACTATGATTTAAGGTATATTCCTTAATTAAGGGATTTTGGAAGGTCTGGGAAACAGATCCAGAAGCATCTTCGAAAGCCGGGTGGGGCAGCTAGTCTCTGACCCCTTGAAGCGGATCACTTTAGCTTAAGTGCTGTGAGCCTTGTCAACATCCCGCAAAGCCAGAATTGACATAGCCTCCCCAAGTCTTCACGACGAGCTAACACGCGGTATCGGCTGGCTAATAATGACTATAAAACTGGCAAATGCCTTCCAGGACTGCAAAACCTAATTTCTGAACCCTGGACGGAAAACTCCGAGCCCCAAGCTTGAATCTTAATGCCGAATTTTGCAGGATGCCATCCGAAAGGCTGCGACGGGGCAAGCAAATGCGATCAGCCAGCCGCTTTCCTTATATGGTATGTTTCAGAAGCTTAGGCGAATACTGCTACGTAGGGGCAATATTCGGACCCGCTATGCTATGAAACTCTTATGTGGGTTCTGGGGGTGAATATAATATAGGCTTTAAGTTTCAGGGATGTTCAGGGGCTGTCTAGGATTTAGCGCCATTTCGCGTTTGGATAATTTGGGGTTGGGTTGTCTATGTTCAGCCTGCTTCCCCTGCTTCCTTTGGCGTGAACCCTGAGCGTTTTGTAGAGCGGGTGTTCAAGAGGGGGGGTGGTGCTTTCGTTTGGTTTCAAGGATCCGTTTTGTTGTTGTGAACTATTGAGACATCATGGGCGTCAAGGTTCATTTTGTGGAGCCTTGGGCGTAGCACCATCGAGTGGGGACAGAGTCTAGGTTTATTTGTGAAACAGTGATAATCATAAGCGGGTGTAGTTGTAACAAAACCCTGAACCGTAAACGAGAAGACTGAAAGGCGAAGTGCAGACCCCCAAGCACTGCACACATTCCACCCGACTGTCTTATAGTCTGCAGACGCTAGCCGCTGGCCTTCAATAAACCTAGTTTGCCCAGAAGTACCCTTTTGCCCTTTTCTTTTGGGTTCCCTCTTAGCAACAACACCCTTGTAAGTATGTCACTACTGGGGAACACAGAAGAACTTCTTTCTCAATGGCGACAGGCCCGAAGCCCTAAACCGCGAGTCGCAAACAAGAGCCGAATTGGACTTTGACAAAAACCCGGATCCCATGACAGAAGTGGACCCATCGCAGACGGACTCTACGGGGTAATTCTCTTGTTCTAAACTCATATAGCAGGGACCCCCCGTCTCAAGCAACTCCCTAAACCCTAAACTCTAAACCCCTTTCCTGAAACCCTAAGCCCCTAAACGCTAAGCCCTAATAGATTGCGTTTCCGAAGACCTAAAGCCCGAACCCAGCCACTTAAAGGGCGATGGGCGCCCCGAAATCTGCAGGGAAACCAAACCCGGAAGTCCCGAACCGCGACAGGGTGCAGGCTTCATGGCTTAGAGACTTAGGGCTATTGCGGTTCGGAGGTGGATAGTGAAAAAACATGGCTCTCTCAAAACAGGACGCGCGGGCCGACAGGGATAGTTCTCAGCGGGGATCAATACAATAAATGGTGTGCCCCGAACGTAAAGTCGCTGCATCATCATGTTGCTCTATCACCTCCATTGACAGTGACCACAGTGCGACACCCCGAACCTCAAACCGAGCTCCATACTAGCCCATGAGTTTCAGACGACCCCTAAACCCTAAATGCCTAAAGCCCTAAACCCTTAAACCCTAAACCCTTAAACCCTAAACCCTTAAACCCTAAACTCTTAAACCCTAAACCCTAAGCCCTGAAACCCTAAACCCTGAGTTTTCTGGCCTCGACATGTTGGGGTTTCGGCTGCCCAGGACCGGTGCCTCTGCCGATGATTGGGACGACTCGGAAGGGTGTCCTCCTCTGGGATGTCGGGTTGTGGGTTGCAGGGGTTTAGACGGAGTTGTGGGTGTTCCTGCTGAGACTCTGCGACATGCCAAACTTCAATCCAGAAGATGACGCTTACAGGCCAACAGCTCTTTCACGGTTTTGGGCTTCAACTGATTGCATTTAACCCTCAACCCTAAACATGCTTCAGTACTGGATGCTTTGGATTGCTTGCGGGCTTACAGATAGTGCCCAACGCCCCTGAACCAAGAAGTACACAAAAATTGTATATGATGCGCCATGGGGTTCAAGTATATAATGTTCAGAAATTGAAGGTTATTAGGCTGTCTTGGCAGTGGCAATTTATCGAGAGTATTCAAGGCGTTGTGCGGCCTTGCAGTATTGTATAGGTGTGTGTGTGTGTGTGTATGTATGTGCTTGCACGTGTCTGTGTGTGCATGCATGTATGTGCATGAATGTACAAATATTTTTTTGGCACGCATGCTTGCAGCTGGGTACATATTATGTACACATGCAAAGTCCGCACCGTAAGTACATGTATGCAAGCATACATGAACAGTTTTTGTTTATGGCATGCTTGTCTGCTCGAGTCCAAAAGTACCTTCACACCTGCAGAGGCAGACAATCGAATATCCCGCTTGGCTTCTGGTTCTTCCATAGACGTTGCTTCGTGTTGTTGTTCGTAGGGTTTTGATTGTGTCGGGTTCTTGGCGATAAAAGCAAGCACAACCCTGCACAATTACTGCAAGTTCTAATCCACAAAGCCTGAAGCCTGAACCCTTACATAACCCCGGGCATCAGGCTCAGAGACATCACTGCGGGACCTCAGATTGGCTTAGTTCTTCCTATGCCTGTAATATAGGGGCCTCAATAATTACCTATACCATTTTTTGGGGGGAGGGGTCCTTATTATAACTATAGTATAATGGGCCTTAAAACCCCATTCTAATTTAATAAGGCCCCTATATTAAGCGTGCCTTAGGACTTGGGTGTCGAGCGCGAGGATAACCGAGGAAATCAAGGGCTTTAGCGCAATGGGAGTTTCCGAAACTTAGGAGGTAATTACCTTCTTATTCTGGGGTCCTTATAATAAGGATCCCAATATATAGGGTACTACTACATCAGGTCCCCTATTTTCGGAAACCCCCAAAACATGAAAGGTTTAGAGAGTCTGAAAGGATCTCTACACCAGCAATCTGTTCAAGAATCGTTGGGGTCATTCCTGCATCCCTGGCTAGGCACCAAGTGCAGAAGTTTCTGTTGCGGAGGGAATCCCGAAGCAAAGCTGCCACAGGTACTACAAGGCAAAGATCGGAGAAGTCATGATGGAGCGGTATGAAGTCACTGAGGACTCTGCGAAGCTGTTGCCCGTTGAATAAATATAGCCTTAACCCTCTTGAAGAGTACGATAGAACCTCAGTAGCTGAGTGAATACACTTTACACTTTCTCAGATAATATTACCCACTATAAAACTGAAAGTGTACACTTTTTGGGGCTTATGAACTGAGCAACTAAGGAACATACTGTCTTGTAATCTTGTAGTCGTGGTCACGATAGAACAGAATGTTATAGCCCCTTAGTTTCATGTTTTTTTTGTGGGAGCTGTTTAGGTGTTAGTAGCTCTTTGGCTGCAGTCTCCTGGAATTGTACCCAGCTGAGGCCGATAAAGTGGACAGCTGCCTTAAACCCTAAAACCCTAACCCTTAAACCCCTAAAACTAAACCTTAAAACCTAAACCAGGGCTGGTTTGTGGGTGTGCGTGAGTGGTGTTTTGCTTTGATGGGTTGGGGAACCCAGGCCAGGTCCCTCGCAAAACCTCAGCCCTCCCCCCCGCCAGCTATATGAGTGATACCTAACCCTAAGGGTCCATGTACTCATATGGAGATGCATGGGCCCCAAAGCACCCAAATAGGGACTACATTAAGGCCAATGTATATACTATGTGAGTACATGGACCCTTAGGGTAAATTACCCCCATTCCATCTGACAAAAAAGCAATTGATTCCTGAACATGGTAACCTGAGCCGGACTCGCGTGCAGCTCCTTCGGATTGGGATGGTCCTTGATTTTCCCCTGGGTCAAGATGGGGCTTAGTTCTTATCTGGGCGGCTGAGTGGTAACCTTCACCCAACCCGTAGGATGCCCAGTAGTACCCTTATTCCGTTTTTGTAGTCTTAGGTTCCTTATCAAGTTACCCAATACCAATGAGGGAGCCCCTTTTTATTCCTAGGCTACTGGACACCTGTCTCGTGTTGCTTATAAGGCGACTTGGCAACTCGGAATCGTAGCCTCGAGTGCTGAGCATGCCAGCAGTCGGTGTTCGATTCCTCATGATTGTGTTGGTCCAGTTCCTTAGTTTCTCTTCCCTGTTCTGACGGCGAGTTTAAACCATTGCGCAATGACAATGGACACGGAAGAACGAGACGATTAGTGTTTCGAAGTTCGAGGCCATCATCAGTACAGCAGCACTAACTACACGAAGGCTCGTGACAACGAGACCGTCAGCAGTAGTTCGGTGCCACACAACACTCAGTCAACACCATGTGCAGCATCCACTTGAGCACGCGCCGTCGCCGATGTCGCCATGCTACAAGCAGCCGGGTCAAGAATTCGGTCACGGTTCGGCTAAGTGCAACGTGAGCTTTCACATCACCCTGGCAAGTGTGAAGCAGTCAAAACCCTCAAGCACTTGAGCCCTGCAAAGTAATCCCAAACTACATACTATTCCTGTACTCTTCTTCTTTGTTTGTTTTCACCGTTGATGATCACTGTTATTGCATCTACTGTCCATGTTAGTACTGTTAATTACCAGCAACATCTTCATTATTCGAATATAGCTGCACTTTTAGTATAGAGTCGTATTACGGTTATTTTGACATATTTTCGAATGTTTGGTATACTGACTATTGTTGGTGTTACTGTTACCTGTAGTGTTATCAATATTTTGTCATTATTAGTACTTTTATTACTATTTGGAGTATCATGATTATTAATTGTTGTTGCTACTTTATTAGGATGACTAGTAATGTTTCTGATGTTCGTTTATTCTTTTTTAGTTACACTAGTAACTGTTATTACTGTTACGACTATATTAATATTGTTATTATTAGTTGTTATTATTGTTATTATTATGATGATTCCTTCTATCGTCAAATGCCACCTACTACCACTATTATGATCAAAATACCTATCATCGTTACACAGCATGATTAAAGCTACCATGCTTGAGGGTTTCCGGGGTTTGTGTGCTTTTGCCTTTTCGAAGAGGTATACTGCATCATACTCTTGCACTTCAGGAGTCTACGGTTTCGGCTTGAGGGTTTGGAATGGTTTGGAATGAGGGTCCTGGGTCTTGGACTTTAGCGATCATGACCTAGATTTGGGGTTTCGTATTTGGGGGGTTAGTTAAGGGTTTCGGATTGCGTGGCATGGGGCTGTGGGTTTATGATTCAGGTTTTGAGTTCAGGGGTTCGAGGCTGTTTGCTGGAGAGGTTTGACGGCTCTATTCCACATTGGAAAATTTGCTGCTCTGTTCTGGCTGGTATCACTTCCACCCGGAGTTTGGCATCCTGGCTATGGCTATGGCAACCTCACATTCAGTACAAAGATCTCGAGAACAGAACTTCAAAAGAAGCGTGAAAAACAAGGCCTGAATGTGCCTTTGACAATCGGCATGGATGACTTCGTGGCTGGGGTATCCGCCGCCGACAAAGTGACATGTGACAGAATTCGCGGTGCCGTTGATCGCAGCGATTGGTACGCAGCCCAACAAGCCTTCGACGCTTCTGAGAAGACGTCGGCCCCCGTCTTCAACATGCTCATGGTAGCTGCATTAAAACTCGGCAATTTCGAAAAGGGTGTGAAGATCTACGAGGAGCTTGATCTTCGAGGTGTAGAAAAGACACTGAAGAGCTACTGCTGTGCAATTCGGCTCTATGCTCAACTTGAGAGGAAGGACGAGACAATGACGGTTTGGGATGAGGCACGTGCAGCGAAGTTGTGGAACGATTCCGAGAGTGCAAACTCGCTTATGTGTGCGGCCCTGCATGCAGCGGCGCAGTTCGGCGATCATGCTTTTGCTACACAGCTGCTTGACATGATGCGGGACAGGGGAAAGGTTCTCAATGTCCTTGACTACAACCAGGCCCTGGATGCATGTAAAAACTCGCTCCAACATGATGCAGCAATCAACCTCTATTCAGAAATGGTCCGTGTAAATGTAGCACCCAATGTCATCACCTTCGCGTTGCTCGTGGGTGCTCACAGTGGGAAGCCCCTGCAAAACATTACGGATGTCGCCAGCCAGATGGCTCTATATGATGTTGAACCGAATGTGCCTTTTTTGGAAGAACTTGTGTCAGCCATGCTTGGTGCACGGCGTCAGGGTCTCAAGATCACTGATCTGCAGCAGGCACGAATGGTGGCTTCACAGTCACCTGCCTCACACCTGCGCGCTGCTCAACGGGTCATCGAGCATGTCGAGAGTAAAGGCGTGGAACTGAGCCAGCTGCTTAGGCGCTTCAAGGCTGCGATGTCTTGGGGCCTTGAAAACTCGGCGGCTTCCGAGACTTAGGGACCGAGTTCTTGCAGACCGGACCCGCCGATTGATTAGGGCATCGGGTTTAGGATAGGGATTTAAATTTAGGCTTATGAAGGTTAGATGCGCCTGAGTTTCTGAAGCTCCCAGTTGGAACACTACCGACTTCGCACATGGGCGGAGTGCATCGTAAAAAACGATATATTTCAGATCTTTCATGCTGTAGGCCTCGAAAGGCTGCACTACCGTTTTGTGGAGTGAGAAGTCTTGACGAGTTAAATGGGTTGTCATCATTAGGGTCCCTTTTTGGGTACCCTAAATATTCGGTGCCGTGTTATATTAGGACCCCAAAAAGGGACCCTAATTTGGACAATCACCCAAATGTCTTGGCTGTTTTAAGTTGGGTGTTCTACGTAATAAGACTGTGCTCTTGAGCTTTGCCACATCCCTTCCGAATACAGCAGAGCAATGGGCTACATGAAAATCAGGATGAGCATTCCACAGCCTAAAAGCTCAACCCGAGAACTGCCTTAGACGCCATAACAATCCTAACAACCTATACAATCTAACTCAACCCACCCCCTAAATTGTGCAAAGCGCCGAAGTGCCGACCATGGAGGAGATTGTAACTAATGGGAGAGGTTGCAAGTAGAATCGAGCGACGGAGGTTACGAACGTGTGAGGTTTACAGAACAAGGCTTTAGGGGGATTTATAGAGCGTGGGGTGTAAGGCACATGGGATTGAAATGGATGAACTTTCAGAGTCTAGGGTTGAGGAAGCTGCAAATAAGCAGATGGCTGAGGTGTCAGTGGGTCGCTTCACCAGGAACTCCAACCATCATCGGTATCAACTGACTTTACTAAATCTTTCGACGGAGAAGACAACGAAGACAGCAATGACTACGTTGGCACACAGCAACGTCTAGCACGACTGCCTCCACGACGACCAGGACGACAACAACAACAACGCAAAGAAGCACAGCCACAGCAACAACAAAAAGCAGCAAAAGTAAATTACGGCGGCAGCATCGTCAACCAACACAGCAGAACCGCTATCGACACCGCATACCAGTAAAAAAACAACAAAACAACAAAGGTCACGCAACCAAGTTGCTTTAAACACCGCAGAAGCGGCATATCACAAGGGCTGTCAACAGCATCATCTGCAGCCGAGATTATCAAGGACATGCCATCGATGGTTGATTTCACCACCAACACATGCCCTACCACCACGCTGAGCAGCAACCGCTGCGGCTACAGTAGAGCAACCGAAATAAAGCACAGTTTAAGCAAGATCCTACATTGCGATTCCCTTCGTCAACCTCCAAAGCCTAATCCCTAAGTGCTATAAACCCTCTAGTTACACCCTCAACTCTATGAGCCATATAAACCCTTTCAAGCCCTACCAAAAAGTCATACTCGCCGCCCTTGTTCTTGTATCCAGGACTTCGTGGGGAAGGGCGTCTTCTCAAACGTGTGCAAAGCCAAGGACAAGGTCGCTTTTGGATCGGGGTCCTTACGCGTCTTAGAGCAGTATGGTTTAATTAGGAATTTAGGGTTTTAGGGTCAGGGTTTCAGGGTCTGAGGGTTTCGAGCTAGGGTGGCGGAGTTTGTGCCGAAGGTGGAGTCGTTGATTGACCAGCTCGAAGCATTGGGTGCCCACACGCACTTCGTTGACTACTTTCATGCATGCAGCTTTACGAGGACAAGTTCCACGATAACCAGCGGGCCGTCGCGATAGGCAACTGGAACTTCGCCTTCGTGGCAAGTCTGGTTTGCCCGCGAGTCGCTGCGCAGTACTCGTCGAATAGCAAGAGGAAAGGAACTTTCGGAGCGTTCATGGAAGGGTGGGGAGCAACGAGTCGAGGCGCCACGAGAGGGTGGAGAAGGCGACTGCCCTGAACTGTTGCATCGTCGCCATGCCCTCCATGCCTGCCTCTTTGCGCTCCTGGGCTTACCTGACGAAAGGCACGACATCGTGCAATGGTGCAATCACTTCAGCGTTCCATGACACTCTTCGGACCACCAACAATTGACGCAGTCAAGCTGTAGGCTTTCAGGGTCTGAGGGTTTACTGTTTAAGGTCTTGGGTGCTTTTTTGGATCAGGGCTTTCCCGTGGGCTCCTTGAGCCCTTTAAAACTTTGAAGGTTCCATGTTTAAACGGGTCCCGGTTTAGGGTTTAGGGTTTAGGGTTTAGGGTTTAGGGTTTAGGGTTTAGGGTTTAGGGTTTAGGGTTTAGGGTTTAGGGTTTAGGGGTCAGTCAGTTTCACTGGGGTTTGATTGTCAGGGTTGCTTACGTTTGTATGGGGTCCACATACGACCCAAGTACATAGACCTGTAGGGTTACAACATCTGAACGGTGACTTTCTCGGATGACGTGTTATTTGGGAAAGTTTTGTTGTTTGAGACGGTGAGTATCGTGTCTTCAGGGTTTTAGGACAGCCCTGAACCCCGAACCCCAGACCCTGAACCCTAAACTCTGAACCCTAAACCCTGAACCCTAAACCCTGAACCCTAAACCCCAAACCCCAAACCCTCAACCCTAAACTTTTTAAACCCTAAACCCCGAAACCCCAAAGCCCTGTAGCAGCCGGGATCTCCCCGGGTCGCAGACCGATGGATCCATGGTGGCCATCAAAGTCATGCGCTGCAACGACATGATGAAGAAGGCCCGGAGTTAAGGGGCTTTGGGCTTAGGATTTGTGGTCGGGGTTGGGAGGAAGGCCCGGGGGGTTAAGTGGCTTTGGGTTTGAGGGTTTAGGGCTTAGGGTTTAGGGGGCTTTGGGCTTAGGCATGATGAAGAAGGCCCGGGGTAAAGGGGCTTTGGGCATAGGACTTGTGGTTTCGGGTTTAGGGTTTAGGGGCTGAGGGGAGGCATGGGGCTAAGGAGCCTAGGGATTGGGGTTTTGGGGTTTTGGGGGCTAAGGGTTTGGGGCTTAGGGGCTTAGGGTTGGGGGTTTAGGGAGCTTAGGGTTTGGGATTTAGGCCTTGGGGTTGGGGTTTAGGGGCTAAGGGTTCGGGGTCTAGGGGCTTGGGGTTCGGGGTTTAGTATTCAGGGTTCATGCCAATGTCTACGTTATCTTTCTGTTTCGTTTGGCATTATGCCTTGGGGAAGCAGTGCCAGGTTACACAGGTTGTTGAAGTGGCCTTGAGGAATCAGGGAGGTTGTTGTGTACACATGAAAGATTTGTGCAAACAAGTCAGGATAAATGCGCCCAGGTGGGTTTGGAAGTATATCGCCCCACAGTCTCCGCTGGACTTATCAAACCTGATCCGTCTTCATAGCAATCCCTACCCTATGCCTCCAGGGACCTTATTATGGGGTCCTTAAGTGGTCTATGGCCCTAACTATGAGGTCCCTGGAGGGATAGGGCCAGAGTAGTGTTTATGCTAGAAACCTTCAGTATGCCCTAGACCTCGCAGTCTTGAAGTGGAGCACAGGGTCCCTTTTGAGGGGGTTCCTGCCTATCACAGTCCCGTACTCTTTTTTGGGACCTAAGACGGGGCCCTAACTCAGAGAACCGTCCTTGTAGTACCCTTGTGGAGGCCCTTATAGAAAGCCTTATAGATCCCTTTAAAAGGAGCCTTAGACTTCGACGCTACCTTGGAACCCTAAACCCCAAACCCTAAATCCCTAAACCAGAAACCCTAAGCCCTAAACCCTGAACCCAAAGCCCTAAACTCCTAAACCCTAAACTCCCCCCCCCCTTTGTGGCCATCAAGGCTGCCGAGAAGGAGGTAGAGATCCTCGAGCGTTTAAATAAGGCGGACAAGCAGAACAAAAGGCCGGGCCGAACTACCAAGGTTTAGGGCTTTGGGTTTTGGGTTGGTTTTGGGTGTTGGTTTAGGGTTTGGGTGCAGGATTTAGGGTCTAGGTTTAGGGCTTAGGGTTTAGGATCAGGGTTTAGGGCCGGGCCACTTGAAGGGCTCCAGTAAAGGGACTCTTAAGGGTATATGCGACTGGAAGGTTCCTTTAGAGGGACCCGTAAGGGTTCTATGTGCTACTTGAAGGGTTTCTTTAAAGCTACCCTTAAGGGTTCTATGCTACTTGAAGGGCTCCTTTAACGGGGGTCCTTAGGGGTTCTAGAAGGGTTCCTTCAACGGGATGTACAAGGATTCCGTTTAACGGCTTCCTTAAGGGACCTCCTCGGATTCCTGAAAGGTTCCTTACATGGTTCATGAAACGGTTTAGGGCTTAGTGTTTTTTTTTTCACCCGGCTTCTTAAGTTCAAGCTTCCAGCAGAGCGGTTTGAGGGTTCCTCACTGGGTTTCATAAGACGGGAGTTTTATCTGGCTCCTTGGATGATGGTTTCCCGAAGGGTTCGTCTGTAGCCTCGGGCCAGTCCAATTTCGGGTTCTAGAGGGTTTAGGATTAAGGGCGTCTGATTCTGTAACTGTGGAGTTATTATGGGGATTAAGGATTAAGGTTTACAGATTCGATCTCAGGATTTGTATGTTGTGCTGGCCACCGTTGCGGCCAGCCACAACCTAAGCCTCAGAACTGCTAACACAGTGGCTGTGCTGACCGAAACTCGACATGTGCGGTATTGCCTTTGCTGCAATTGGCAATGGTGTCTAGATATTCGACCTCTTGAAAACCATTGCAGGCACACGGTGGGTTTGCAGATTTGGGTGTTCCCCGCTGGTTTTTTCTTTAG
Organism: Symbiodinium sp. CCMP2592; assembly: GCA_905221615.1. NCBI lineage: Eukaryota > Dinophyceae > Suessiales > Symbiodiniaceae > Symbiodinium > Symbiodinium sp. CCMP2592. The sequence continues at coordinate 110,676 of CAJNDT010000629.1, read as the reverse complement.
GTGCCGGGGCCGAGGAGTTCGCAGGACAAATTAGGTATAGTTAAGGTGCTTAGCATTTCCTCACTGGGCCGTGGAGACAACATAATGCAAGTGTACTTGAACATTCGTTTGATGAGAACTCTGAGACGGGAGGTTTGTTACGCCAAATGTGCTTTAGAATAGTTTTGGCATACACGGCTTGTGTAGAAATTAGCTTCTAGGCGATTTGCTGTGTAAGTGAGATTTTTAGTGAGGTTTAAAATTCTCGTGGATTTCCTGAAGGGTCCTTTAGCCACATCATATGCTTTGGACTTAACGTAATTTCCTATATAGGATATACGATACAAGCGCATAGAAAGCTTTGGATTTGATTGACGCCAACGGCTCAGTCCGGTTTCCGGTAAGGTTGGGGTTTGGGGGTTGAGGGTTAAAGGAGAGCTGAATTCTGAAAGAATCGCTTAGACCACTCCTCATGTTCAACAGCCTTCTTGCTTAGAGGCTTACAGGCACAGGCAGCCTGGGGGGACATTGCTACGTGCTAAATGCCTGCACAGCCGGTGAGGCATGTGATCCGTCTCCATCGGCACTTCCTCTATCGAGGACACCTTTGTTTGGTCTTTGAGCACGGCTCTTAAAGATCTGTCGGGCTGACTTCAGCGCAAGCTTGCACAACGTCTGGGTTTAAGGTGTTTCGGGGCTATATAAGGGCGTCATATACGTCATGTTCTGTTATTGTCCTATCCATTTCTCACATTATACCCCCAAGTTATATATATATATATATATATATATATATTTATATTTATATTTATACATATTGCTATATGGTTTAGGGTTAGGGATTGGTCACAAGTTTACATTCCCGCGATTTGCTGTGGCCCTGACCAAGGTGCATGTGGGACAACCTACGCGTGGCTCTGAAGAAGTCTGGCCACCCAGAACTGCTTAATATAGGGGCGTAAATAATTTACCTATACTATTTTGGGGTTTCTTTTTTAAAATTATAGTAGACTAGGCCCCAAAACTCTATTCTCGTTGTCAAGGTCCCTATAGTATGTGGGAGTTTTAAAAAAGCCGAGCTCAAGTTTCTTATAAGCACTGTTCTAAATAGTAGGATGCACTGCTTACGCGGGAGTTTCAGAAAAAATAACCCTGGTCGAGTTTCTAGGCATTGTTCTAAACAGTGGCATGCACTGCTTATGCGGGAGTTTCAGAAAAAAGTCAACCGTATTCGAGTTTCTAGGCATTGTTCTAAATAATAGGATGCTTTTTCTGAAAAACTCGGTTCAAGTTTCTTATAAGGACTGTTCTGAATAGTAGGATGCTTCCTGAACGAGCTCCAGCATCGGAGCCCTGATTCATCGTGCTGTAATTCCAAAAGCCTTCTGCTTTAGGAGAAGTGCTCCGGAGCCCTCCATCCTAAACTCTATCTTCGAGTTGCCCCAGTTCTCTTGCCGTGAGAAGTTGGAAATCCTGCCAATCTCGACTAACTTCAAAACGGTCAAACATCAAACCCCTAGCATCCGAGTTCAAACTTCAAACCCTAAAGCTTACAGTCCCACTCCTGATAATCCATAAACACCTCCTAAGGCCCAAAGCCCTCGAACCTGAACCATCAAACTGAAGTCCTCCACGGTCCCATTCAGGGCTTAGTTTTCAGGGTTTCGTAGGGGGTTCAGGTCTTCAGAGCTTTGAGGTCGCAGGCTTGAGGGTTTCTTGTTTTGGGTTTGTAGCACCTATACTTCATATAGGTCGGTGGTCTCTTTACTTGGGGTTGCTGTTTTGAGGGGCTGTATATAGGGATCCTTATTAGGACCATATTTGGCAGTATTATGAACAGATAAAGACACCAAGGGCCTGTTTAACCTATACCCTAAACCCAAGACCGTTTTAGTCACTCCGGGTTTCAGCTCGGCTTTCAGGGTTTTTGTGTTTGGGGGCCATGCTTTAGAGCTTAGAAAACTTAGGGTTTTCACATATGCCAGAGCCCTAGTTACGGCCAATTCCTGATCTGCCAGCCTTCAACCTCCCACGACCCTACTTGGTAGCCCAGGAGATCTAGTAGGCAAGGTCAAGCCGTCTTATGACTGCAGGTGTGCTTAACTGATGGTCCTCGTGGCTATGTTGTTTAGCGTATTTTGCCTGCTTACGGCCCTACTTACAAGGTCACCTGGATCGTATCGCTCGCATAGAGATGCAGACACTTCGACCAGGGCTCCCATACCAAAGTTTGCCGCACGTAGAACCCTCGAAACACACCCCTAAACCGTCCCCAAATCGCAAATAGACAGCCTTGACTTAAGAGAACGCCTGAACCCTAAATGCAAGCTTTAACACCCTTTTGAAAACTAAGGTCTTTAAGGAATCCCTAAATACCCTCTACCCCCAAAACCTATAAACTACAAAGAGTACTCTTATGGTATTTTCCTACTATTCGGCTTCAGTAAGGAGACCCTAAAGTTAGAAAGGGCAAAAGGGTCCTTCTCAGGAGCCAAGTCCCCGAAAAAGCTTAGGAGTCGCTGGAGAATCTCGTTTAAAGGTGTTCAGAGGGACGCAGAGACTCAAGAGCTTCTCAGTCAATGAATGTGCACTTCGAGTAGACTAAGATCCCCAGCGACCTAGGAATAACCAGGGCTCCCTTCTTGGAACTGTATTGTTTTTGAAGGAAACAAAGGCTACAAAAAAGGGTAAAAGGGTCCACTGGGAGACCAGTCCCTGGTTCGAAGTACCCAATTTAGGTTTGGAGCGACCGTGGTAGTGTTTTATTCTCTATGTTGGAGGGTATGCTTCCTAAACCGCATAAGGATAAGATGGTGAGACGGCCAGGAAAGAAGCGTGCAACCCGAAAGAGGCAAAACAGATGTCGAGAATCCCCAAATAGAAACTGCTTTTGGGTGCTGCCTTCCATAAACCAGATCTTATCAAGACATGCTTCAAGACCCGACACCTCAACCTGTCTGAGGTATACCAAAGACAAGGGCATGTCGCTGCAAGCAGTCAGGGCGTGCGCCGGGCAGTGCATTTGTACCCGTCCGATCCTGTCACTATCGACAGGGGCTTGACAAGAACTTCTATGAGGTTCAGGGGTTTACGTTTCGAGGGTTTTGTTTGCTGGACTAAACCCGCAAAACTCCGCTCTGAGTCTTGCAAGCAAGGCTGCATCTTCAACTCTTCATTATTCCTTTAAGGAAGCCTGTCGTATTCAGGGGAAATCCACCAGACTCCAAACTCTGTACCAGAAGACCTAACCATCCCAAGCCCAAATGAAGTGTTAGCATTCAGTGATCTGTGCACCATAGCAACAGTCCATGTCCCTATACCGCGCATACTTTGGCGGTAAAGTACCTCTAATGATCTCTAACGGAAGTACGAACGCGAGCCGAACTTGCTGGAACTCCCATGTCTAGTAACCTAGTATTATGCTTGCCTTACCAAGGGTGGGGGGGTGAGGGACTTAGTAATGAAGGTTATAAGTACCCTGCTTGGGGTTATGATTACAGACAACTATAGCTACCTCAAGTCTCTCTCCACTTACCAGTGCGTGATCCTTCGAATTACGCAACAATGTTGGTGTTTGTGAGCTGTGGCATTGCACGTTCGTGCACTCCAATGTCAGTCTATATGCCTCCACTCCAGGTACACGAGGCAGCTCCTGATAGCGCTGCGCCACCTGCACAAGCCGCATCCCGAGCCTGCAGAAGCCCGCATAATTACATGCCCTGAGCCCCACCATCACCGTCTTACTTTTGCATAGGGATGTTTGTTCGATCAGTCTGTGCCCTAAAGCCCACCATCTGAAGACATGGAAGACGAAGTGAAGGCCTCAGCTCAAACTCAAACACAGCACTCATATGCGGGTTTCAGAATTTCACAGAACGGTAACTATCAAGAACAATCATGACAGGATCCTAGACAAGACCATCCCCAAACTGTAGAAAGTCAATGCCCAATGTCAGCTGCCCATGCAGTCAGGAGGCTTGACCTTAAATTAGTCTCCGATGTAGTTTCCTTCCTTGACGAAGCAATTGGGCAAGATGATGTGAGACGAATATGACCCAAAACCCTATTATAATTAGCAAGGCCTCCATAGAGTATTCCACAGGGCTGGCGGGTGGCAGTGCAATTGCCATGCATCCACGCCGCACTTAACCCCACATATTTCAGTTCTCCACCACCCAAGCCCTAAGCCCAAGGTGTGGGATTATCCATGCCGACATCAAGCCTGACAACATTTTGATCAGTGCAGGCCACAATGTCGTCCGCGCCCCACCAAAGTGCTGATTGTCAGATGCCCGCATCACCGTATGTAACCGAAGATGTGCGGAGATGCGGCAGATGTTCCCTGAATATTAGTAGGTCTCCTGCGTGTTTTGCACATCTTAATTAGTCTGAGTCAGGCAAGCAAATTTGTCTATGGTGTTGAGGTCGCTATACTGTAGCGTTTAATAAACTCCAGGACCCAGCCCGAGGGAAAAGTTCTGGCAATCTGCGATACTCCTTAGGGTCGTTTCACAGTTGAAAACTGAACCCTCGAAAACCTGTTCGACACATTAAAGTCCCTTTATGGGTTTGTAGGTATTGGTATACGTCTGATAAAAGGAGGATGACGATGGGTTGATGGTGGTGGGAGTAGTGGCTCGGTGAGGTGTGCTGTTCATGTTGATATGCGTGGTGGTGCAAGTATCTTGGTTTCTGTTGTTGTTTGGACCGTTCATGTGCATGGCTCCTCTAGAGTTTACCGTCTTGCAGTGAGGGCCTACATGTAAAGCATGTAACGCGACGCCGCACCCCCAAAATCATGCACTTTTTGTCAAACCGTGAGCCCGAAAGCCCAACTCTCTTAGAGTTTTCAGGTTTGCCTTTCAGAATGTTCGACTACCCTGTTTAATTCGTGCAATAATGAAGCGGAAAGTATTATGTACAAGGATGCCATTATTTAGAGGCAAGGCACTTGCAAAGGTGACGTTTTTTAGCCTTCCTTCTGCATAGCTTCCCTTATCGGTTAGGGGTTTAGGGCTTGGGAGGATCAGGAGACTTCGTAAGCAAGGTCGCCAGACTTTGCTATACGCCCTAAACGACCGATATGTCAAATTGTTCATTGCAAAGAACATAAAAGTCACAGAAAGTAGGTCTGATGAATCAAGAGTAACCTTTTGGCAAGCCTTTATCAACAGATCCCAAATGGTCGAAGTATCAATATCGTGCTATAGATTGTATATATATATATATATATATAGCAGTCCCAAAGTCTTTTGGTAGATTTGGTAGCTGGTATGGCATGTTGAAGCCTGATAGATTTGAATTACGATTCCCCACAAGGAGGTTTAGCGTTGGAACGTGTAAAGGCCTGAACCTGACAACCCAACGTCCCTCTATTACCCTAGGAGCCGGAACCCTTAACCCCAAATCCCTAAACCTTGAACTCTCAAACCTTACAACCATGCAACTCTACAAAACCCGACCCAGGTTAAGATCTGCGATCTGGGAAGCGCAATGGAGCTGACCGAGGCTATTTGCGGCTTCAGTAGTGGAACATACGGGCCTCACTACTCACACGACGGTTTAGGGATTGGGGTCGTGTAGTTAAGGAAGCTTACCGTAAGGCTCTAAGGACTCATATATCAAGGCTTTTAGGCCCAAAGACCATACTACATAAGGCTCTTGGGCTATGTTGAGCCTTAGGGTTAAGCAAGAGTATGACTGGGTACTAGCTAAGGCTCCTGCTGTGTTCGGTTTAGAGCATCCGGTGCCGCCTCTGGAGGATCCGTTAAAGAAAGATTCATCAGATAAGGACTATACGGGGACACTGTTGCTACCCAGAGGCCCCATAGTAGTTCTTTTTTGGGATTACCTCATAGGATTCTATATATGAACCCCAAAAAGGAACTGCTTTGGGGCCTTAGGGTAGTTACTAGTTATACAACCTAGTCTGATCCCTATATTGCAGATTGTACCCCCCTCTACCAGGCTCCGTGTATCTCGACCTACAAGCCCGTAGATTCGGCTGCGGGGATGCAGATGCGATGCAAACCTGGAAAATCTGCAACTCCAGCAGGACTCCAGCATAGTTCCTTTTTGGTGAGCCAGTCTTGTGGCTACAATGCTGACTAAGGGACAATGTAGCCACACAACAATGTTTGGACACTAACTACACCTTACGCTGCTGCATACCTAAAACTTGTTCCCCAATGCAGCGGTTACTGGCCAGGTGCCACAAAGCATCGAATCCTTGATCACTCTACCTTTGAAGGTCCATGGTTTAGGGTTTAGGGATTTCTAAATAATCCTTGATCCCACATCCCTTTCCACAGTTGCCCCTTAATAGTGGTCCCTTGGGTATGGCCTTCGACTTCCGCGAACGGATCGTCCCGGAGGGAGTCCATGTCAGATGTGAATTCCGCGACGAGGGAGTTCTGGTTCCAAAGGAGGGGCAACATCCTGACTTTGCCTACTGCGACGGCGCTGTATGACAATGAAACCAAAAGGGGCTCTCTGGTGCCGACGACCAGAGTGCCCGAGCTGGCAGCTATCATCTTGGAGTGGCCGAAGTCCGAAGAATAGCGGGCCACCGAGGTCAAGCGGATGGCTCATCAATTCCGATCAAAATTTGCTCTGTTTGCAAGTCATGGTGTCCCGGTCAGCAACGGTCCAACGTGCGGGTGCGACTCCACCAACTGCAAGAAAGTTCGATCCAGCATTTGCAGGATGGAATTCGGAAGGGTGGAGTACTTTAGGCAGATCCCACACCGCGGTCAGCTAAAGCTCGAACGTAGGATGCTTTCACCGAGCCCTAAATTACACCCAGATTCCATGTTTGAAAGCGGCATGCACTAGTAATGGATTTTAAACCGCACAACCCTCCTGAACCCTACCTCCTGGGACAGGTAGAGCCCACGCCGTACCTTGTTAGCCGCTTCTACCGGGCACCGGAGATCGTCTTGGCGGCGAAGTGAGCTCAGCACAGCTTTGCATGACCTGGGGCGTTGAGTGTGTGTCATTTTATTAAGCTCAGGGTTTCGGATTCCTGGGGTTGGATTTGCGTGTTTCGTTGAATGCGGCTCAATGTCTACGAGCTTTGCCGGACTATCTCGAAAAGCATCACCATCATCATCACAATGTAGATATCGCCAGGTTCAGCATAGCTTCAGATTGCAGCAAAAGTCAACGCCATCATCGACGTCGTCCTGCGCCTCCGCCTCCTTCTCCTCCTCCTTGCCTGGCCCAACCTAGAACAAACCACCATAATACGAACCATCATGTTCCACGGGCATCAATATGTTCATCTATACCCCATCCCGTGGCAATCAGCCGAGCTGTCAAAATCGAGATCCTTTGTGTGCAGGAGATGGATTTCCCCTGAAAGCTCCAGAAATGCCATGCTCGGCTTTTGAACTTCCACTAGCACTTGCGAGCCCGATGTCAATTTAGTTACAGTCGGACCCCAACCCTGAACCCTAAACCCTAAACCCTGAAAAACCCAAACTAAACCCTGAACCCTAAACCCTAAACCCTGAAAAACCCTAACCAAATCCTCAACCCTAAACCCTAAACCCTGAAAAACCCTAACCAAATTCTCAACCCTAATACCCTGGAAGGTACTCCTTTCCTCTGGACGTTTTCGCCATGGGCTGCACGCTCTTCGAGCTCTTCACCGGGAAGATCCTCTTCCCTGGGAAGCTGACGGCTCAGAGAGCCCAATACCCCTTAATTAAGGAATATAGCCTAAATTTTAACATGAAGCCCTATATAATTCAAGCCATAAACCTTAATTATGGGGTATTGGGCTCAGCCAAGATGGTAGAGTTTGAGGGTTTACCTGTTGGCTCCATTGTAGTTCCTTTTTATGGTTTAACCAGTTTTACAGTTAGGATCCAAAAAGGTAGCCCCCAAAATGGTACTAGAACGGAGACTTTTGGTAGGATTTCGGGTTTCATGAGACGGAGCCACAACATCCAAACTCGCCTAAGCTAAAACCAACGCATACAACACACACACACACACACACAGACTGACTGCCTTAAACGCTAAAACCAGCATAAGCTGTACACCAAACTGCTGCAGAGCTCTCTAAGTTAGCTGTTCATGCGATTTGGCGGTCGTCTTTGTCGCATGTACTCGCGGTTGTCTCTTGACTGGTGGCTTGAAGCCTGGATTAAGAGAAGAGCTGCTCGTGTTTTCAGGAGTTTGTGCATCTAGGGCCACACTATTCCAAATATAACCATGGTTAGCTGATTTTCGCTCCGCTCTACACATATCCTCTGGTCATGACCTCGCCTAGCTCTCCAAGTTTCGGCTCAGGGCGAAAGCAGCAGGAAGCTGTCGGTGGTAAGCTCCAGTTTTGCGTTCATCGTTGCAAACCCTTTGTATATACTTGGGCCTTAAAGTGACCTATAGAGGTTACGGGATAAGCGAAAGGTCTTTCCCTGACACAAGCTGGATGATTCTGCAATGGACCACCGTTCACGATCACCACCGAGCACACAATTGGTTTCACCCGTGGCGTAGCACTTGGCCCAAATCCTGAAGACTTCAACGATGTAGCCAGCGACCCCAGATCTCAAGCCACGAAGGGCTACTTTCGATCTTCGAAACCCCAAACCTAAACCGAGCCCAAAAGCTTCAAGCCTTGTCTAAGATGCCCATGACCTGCTCAGGACCAACAACGACATGCTGAGGTTGTTCATGGAAGTGAAGGCTGGCAGAACAGATGCAGTGCTCAACCCTAGCCTAAATAATTACCAATCCTATGTCGGGGTTCCTTACACTTAGTACTATAATGGCTCCCAAAGCTCTGTTCCAATGAATTAGGCCCCTACAGTAGAGCTTAGAAAGCTTGGGTTGGGGGTCGACCAGGGTTTGCTTCGAAGGGATTAGGGAGTTCAGGGTCAAGGCAACTTAATTCGCAGTTGAATCATGTACCCTTTCTATTCTTTACGGTTGATGATATACATCCTGCATCACCCAGAATAAGGAATATACCATAGTTCCCATAGTCTAGTGTCCTTAAGGTCATGCAGGATTTATATCATCAACCGTATGAGGCCCAAGCTCGATTTGTGTTTGATCTTTCTTCTCTTAGTTGAGCGAGGGGCAGGCCTTCATGGTCGGATCTCCTGTGCAACCCCTGCTAGGGAAGGGCGTAGTCAGGTTGCTCATGATTGGCTTTGAAGAACCCAGACCTTCCAAAATCCCTGAAGTAAGGAACATACCTTAAATCATAGTAGGATCCCTAATATGATTTAAGGTATTTTCCTTAATTAAGGGATTTTGGAAGGCCTGGGAAAGGCCACCTCATTTTTTATGCTCCACAGTCTGTTTCCTGATCCGCCAAACTGCCAGACTCCTTCTCAATCCTGCGAGGACAGGTTATGCTAGTTTACCCTTGATCAGACAGCCACCCTATGCTGACCGGGTTAGAGTAAACCCGTATGGTAACTTAACAGTATCTGTCGTCTCCAAGAAAGTTCGTTTTGGTGTTACCTTTGTATAGGAAGCTAACCATCAAGCTGGTTGAACCATACAGGAGACTACTGGTGTAAGATACTATGAAGAGACACCGTCCTGTAATATTGTTAACCTAAGTTTCGTGACTTAAAGGTACCCCCTTAAGGATGACAGCTTCCACTGTCGAGCGGACAGGGCAAGTTGCCGAACAAGCTCATCAAGAGCGGCACCGTGTGGAAGATTCTCGCTGTGCCTTTAGACGTTTGAGGGCCGTGACAGTTTCATTGAAATGACACGCTGGACTCACTGGACCAAGGTAGATAGCGTGCAAGTCGAGGTTTTGTCATGTTCCAGTATCCTGGTCTGATAGGTCTACTCGTAGGTCTAATTGGGTATCGAGAACCCTTCCATAATGCCCTAACATCCTCATGCCCCAAAACTAACCCTCAAACCTTCCAACCGTAAGGCCTTAAAGCCTCCAAACTCTCAAATTCTCACCCTAAAGCCTCAAATCGCCAAGTCAGACCTCCAAACTCACAAGCCTAAAACCCTCATTCCTTATTCCTGAAAAGCCTCAAAGCCAGAGCCTTGGGGTTTCGTGCCTTTGGTTTGCGCTTGCGTGTTTGGGGAGGCCGCAGGTTTCCGGGTTCTGAAGGCGCCTAGCGAAAGCGTTTAGGGTTGAGGGGTTTAGGGCTTTGGGGGTTTAGGGTTTAGGGGTTTAGGGTTTAGGGTCTAGGGTTCAGGGTTTAGGGTTTCGGGGTTTAGGGTGGAGGGTTTAAGGTTTAGGGTCTAGGATAGGGTGTAGGGTGTAGGGTAAGCCATACCTGGACCTTATCAAGCCTTCCTTTTCTGGGCTCCCTATGATGATTTCCTTTTTTATGTCCCTGAAAAGGGTAGGTCATTTGGGGTTAACGTAGAGCTTGGGGGTTTAAGCTTGCTTAGGGGCTTCGGGTTTAAAAGGTTTGGTGTTTAGGGTTTTGGTGTGAGGGGCTAGACCCTAAACCCTAAACCCCTCAATAGAGGGCAGACATAAGAAGGAGCTGCAAGAACGCAAAACCGGTTCTAACCGTGCCATAGTGGCCCCAGATGAGCAAGATCTGCTGTTGACGGCTTAGGGTCTAGGGTCTAGGCTTTGACTGTACATATTAGTGTTTAGGGTTTAGGCTTTGACTGTAAGCTGTGTGTTTGTCTCACTGACAACCCTTATCCACTCGTACATTCACAGGTTGCTATATAGAACCTTGAGGACCTGGCAATACCATTTCCTTGGATTCCTGAAGATACTTATAGTCTTATAGTATATTAGTTCCAGTATTCTCATGATTTAGGTCCCTGTATTGGGTCGCGTAAGGTTCAGCTTCAGAATAAGGGGGTTTACTGTTTAGGATATGTAAACGTTCTGGAGGTTCGGAGGGCAAAAACCTGTAATGAACCCCAGCAACCGAGCCCGAACATGCGTTTAAGAGTGGTATTAGCTGGTTTCTGGTGGGGCGGTATACAAAATTATAGTACCATCCAACATCACAATCGACGATACGGGGAGACTATTAGATACCCAAAGCTCCTTCCCAGATTCAGCCATGCCACCATGAGGAACCACTTCGATGACAACATGGACTTTAAGTTCTTCGATGTCAACAAGGCGGCGGGTTAAGCCACCCTAAACAATGAAAGCCTTAACCCTTAACCTACACCCTAAACCCTAAAAGGTCCCTTAAAGGAACCCTTCAAATAGCCCGGCCCTAAACCCTAAACCCCTAACCTAAACCCTAAGTCCTCAAGTCTTAATTCAAGAACTGTCACTCGGAGACTTTCACTCCCGATCTGCGAAATAGTCCCCGGCACGAAGCCCAGTGTGATTCACAGTAAAGCCTGAACTCGCCAGACCCTCCAATATCCCGCATTAAGGAATATACCTTAAGTTCTAGTAGGATCTATAATATGCCTTACGCCTTTAGCAGGACCCATAATATGATGTAAGGTATGTCCTTCATTTCGGGATATTGTTCGGCCTGGGCCCATAAAGACCCGAAGCTCTTTCTCACCGCGAAACCCTATGTACTTCTAGACCCCAATTCCTCAGACCTTAAATCAGAGTCAGCAACCCAAACTTCAAATATTCCAAACCCGACGCCGTAAGCCCGAAACCCTAAGCCCTACCCTAAACCGAAAGGGCTTCGGGTACTGGACAATTCCGATCCCAGAGTCCAGGTCCACAATAAACAAGACCCCAGAGACTCCAATATCCCTTTAATTAAGGAATATACCTTAAATAATAGTAGGATCCTTAATCTGATTTAAGGAATATTCCCTAATTAAATAATAGTAGGATCCTGAATATGATTTAAGGAATATTCCCTAATTAAGGGGTATTGGAGTCTGGGACCAGGCTTCAATCGGCGATAGGGCTGCCTTAACTCGAGGCTCCCCAGCTTAGCTCTCGGAGAAACATGAATGTATGCACCGTTGGGTTTAGGGTTTTGGGTTTTGGGTTTAGGGTTTCGGGTTTTGGGTTTCGGGTTTAGGGTTTAGGGTTTTGGGTTTTGGGTTTTGGGTTTTGGGTTTTGGGTTTAGGGTTTTGGGTTTTGGGTTTAGGGTTTTGGATTTTGGGTTTTGGGTTTTGGGTTTTGGGTTCAGGGTTTAGGGTTTTGGGTTTTGGGTTTAGGGTTTAGGGTTGAACAGGAAGGTCGCATGCCTGTTCGTCGGCAGAGGGGAGGGTTCACCTCGCGTACACATCTTTCGGCGTCCACCTTGCGGCCAGGCATTTCGCAGCTTGTTAAGGCCCCTACACTAGACCCTTATCGTAGGCCTTGTAGTAACCCTAATTATAGAACCCGCTATGAGAACCCTTTAAAGGGACCCAGTTCCAATTACTAAGGCCCCTACAGCACCCTAAATTCTGAACCCTACTATCCCTACATTATCGTATCCCTTAGAGTAACCCTTATAATATAAAGCCCTTTAAAGGAACCATGTTCTAATTATGAAGGTCCCTACAGTACCCTACTAGACCCTAAACCCCAACCCCTAAACCCTAACCCCTAAACCTTAAACCCGTAAACCCCAACCCCTAGACCTTAAACCCTAAACCTAACCCCCACAAGACCCGGAATCTTAAAGGCCACTCGAAAGAAGATCACCCGCACCATCACGGACCTGTCCGCCAAGCGGAGCGTGGTTGAAATGGCCGGGGCCCCGACACCCCAACGCGGTTGAGCGTTTAGGGTTGAGGGTGTAGGGTTTAAGGTTTAGGGTTGAGGGTTTAGGGTTCAGGGTGAGTTCCTGCACCCCAAGAACATTAGCAATCAGCATGACATCAATCATGGGTGCTGAGGGCGCCCATCTGGCATTTCAAGTTTCAGGCTGCATTTTGAGTGTGTTTGGCTTTCTAGTTCCTTTGATTTTATACAGAGGTAAACTTATTGCTTGAAATTGCGGGTACGAGATCTTCATTCTGTTTTGTTGCGGTGTATTCCTTAGTCAGGAGTTTGGGGAGTTTCTGTGTTGGATCCTGAGGTAGGGTAGGTATACCCCGGACATGGCTGATAGGGGTGTTTAGGACATAGTAGCTTACCAAAGACCACTTCAAGTTTGAAGAACGACCACTAGAATCATTGCAGCAAAATCACGCCAGTCCCAATATCAGAACCCCTACCCATAGGCTCCATAGTAGTTCCTTATTGGGATTACCTTTCAGGATTCTAAACATGAGCCCCGAAGAGGAACTACTATGGAGCCTATGGGTATGTCCATGCGAAGTGAGGTCGGTTTGAATGACCATCGCCTGACGTAGCTGACATTGTCTGGAGGTCAACTGCCTTAACACATCAGCCACAATGATCACCTCCAAAGTGATATTGAAACGGCTGAGTTAGGATACCTAGACCCTAAAATGCAGTGGCTTCGTTTTGTTACTGTACCTTCGCCTTATGGGGTCCTAGTTTGTGTGATGCCCTGAACAACGACGCCAGCTGCGATTCGCTCGACGCCAGCTGCGATTCGCTCCCGACAAAGATTATCATAGGGATACTACTTTTCTTGGCGGTTACCATTATAATCCTTAATATTGGGACCCTACAAAAAGTAATGTTGGGGCCTCAAGCACAAAGCGGTTGATGAGTTTGTTCTTTTCCACTTCATGGCCATTTGGGGCTTTAGGTTAGGGTTCAGGGTTTAGGGTGTTTCTTCAAAAACACTCCGGAACCTGCCTCTGCCGGCTCGCAGCCAAGGCACTGCACATGTTTCGAAGATTGCCTCCAGTTCATCATCATGTTTGGTTTTTGGGACTTGTGGTTTCGGTAGGCAAGGTCAGATGGCAGTTCGGGCTCAGTACAGTGAAGTGCTGTCGATCATGGCATCATAAGATGTTTCTCAGCCTTTTGCGCCGGGACCGGGGCTACAGAGGTGTCAGAGAGATTCATGCCAGACATGAAATCTGTAATCTACTCACGATACAAGTGCATGTTTATACATATACACATACATCTTGTTAATTGTGTGCAGATCTTTTATGTCTCTAGGTTGGTTCCTATCTGGGTTGAGGATTTACGGTTACCTGTTCAAGAACTTGCGCCCCTGGGGTCTCATGCAAGCCCGTCCGATGCCGTCGGTCGAAAAAACATCCTCGGCGTGCCGCGAGTCGAGGTGGGAGCTGTCTTAGGTCCCCTAGGGTTTAGGGTTTGAGGTCTAAGCAAACTAGGCAATATGGTGCAGGGTTTAGGGTTTCGGCTGGCGGCTTTGCGGCTGTGTACATTACTTGTTTTGATGCGTGGGTTTTGGGGGTTCTTGATCGAAGCCGAGCACTAAGACAGAGGTAACATCTTAAACTTTCGAAGGTCAAGCGGCTGGGAAATTTACCCTATGCTTCCAAGGACCTTGTAGTTAGGGCCCTAGACCTCTTAAGGATTCGATAATAACGTCCGTGAAAGCAAGGGTTAGTATGGACATATGCTTCAATTTCCATGGCAGGAATGGCTTCGGGGCCCCGGCTTGAAGGTTTCACTGCTTTCCAGGTAAAGCCACGGTTTCGGGTTTAGGGGTAAGGACGGGGTTTCGGTATCGGCAGTCGTTCCTACTTAGTTGGCGCAACCTCACACGCTCAGCAACTGTCGAAAATACCCTGAACCCTAAACCCCTAAAGCCTTAACCCCTAAACCCCTAAACCCCGGGCTAACCTCCTAAACCCCTGAACCCGAAACCCTAAACCCCTAAGCCTAAACCTTAAAGCCCTAAACCCGAAACCCCTAAACCCCTAAACCCCGAAACCCCTAAACCCCTAAACCCCTAAACCCCTAACCCCCAAAACCCCTAAACCCTAAACCCTAAAACACCTAGACCCCTGAACCCCTGAACCCCTAAACCCCTAAGCCATGAAAAAACGCCAGGACCACGATTCTCCCGACGATTGCGGAAGACGAGGACAGCCGAGCCAATTTCTCACCAGGCCCCGTGGTAACATAGGCAGCCTTGTCCTTTTTCATGGTTCCCCCAAAAGAATCAACAGACCGGCTAGTAGACCTTCTTAAATAATTCCTACCAAGGGATATAGGTATATGGCGCTGTCTATTATTTCTGCAAAGACAGGGTGAATATAGGGGCCTAAGGAATTAGAATAGGGGTCCTTAAAGGGTTACTCTACTATGAAAAATCTATAACGGCACTATGATTTAGGGGCCTAAATTATTAGAATAGGCTTTTGGGGGGCATATGATACTACAATTATCATAAGGAAGCCCAAAAGCCAATTTCTCACCAGACCCCTTTGGAGGGCTCTTAGGGTTTTCAGATTTCTGGTGGGGATCAGGGGTCTTAGGGTTTAGGGTTCTTGGGGTTTAGGGTTTAGGGATTAAGGCTCTTAGGGTTTAGGGTTTAGGGGTTAAGGCTCTTAGGGTTTAGGGTTTAGGGATTAAGGCTCTTAGGGTTTATGGTTTAGGGTTTGGTGATTCCAGCTTTCAAGTTTATGGTTCAGGGTTTCAGGTTTTGGAGTGTAGGGTGTGGGATGCAGGCTATATTCAGGATTTAGAATCTACCAACGACAGGCACAGGCTTGCTTACTTGCGACGTTGGCGGTCAGAACTTGTCAATGTGTGGTTGTTCTGTTGCAGAGAGCTGAGTCTCGAAGCAATGGCAGCAACACCGTGTTAGGCGCTTGCAACCAACGTCATCGTCAGAAGGGTGATGCTTTTGTAATTAATCAGTATGGCTGTGATTTTAGCAGTAGTCGCGTGGGTACGGCATAGAAATCGGCTGTAAAGCATTTTAAGGACCTCGAGCCTGGGGGTTTCAAGTCGCAGGCGTGAAGCATAATTACACGGTTTCGCACCCTAGAGGCGTGCTCAGCAGCAATGCACAGGGACGTGGCAATGTATCAGCTCATCTACGGCCAAAGCACTAAAACATTAACTTTAACACCTAAACTCTGGGCCCATGCAAGCTTCTCCGCATGTTGAAACTTACCTGTGCCCTGTAGGTTGCAGGCCTCGCATGCCTAGATCCCCCTGCCCAGCAGCCATCACGGTTGGGAGCATACTGTTGACGATATAAATCCTGCATTACCTAAGGACCCTAAACTATGGGAATTATAGTATACTCCTTACTAAGGGTAATGCAGGATTTATATTTATATCATCAACCGATAGCAATCGATGATTATCGACAGAGTCCCATCGCAGACCTTGTAAAGCGAGACACACGCAAGAGAGTAATAGATGCAGCGCTATTTCCACAGTGTATGCTCCCGCATAAAACACGTTCTGTTTATAAGATCATTAAAGCCCGGAACCCAAACTCTGGCACTCATGAAAGAAGCTTCAAACAGCTACAACCCAGAAAGCCCATCGAAGCAATGCAGGCCCCGGACAAATATGCGCATGTAAGTCAAATAACAACATGAGTAAATCAATTTACCAACAAACACATTTGAATAATCATATGTATGTCCGTATGTATGTATGTATGTATGTATGTATGTATATACACGTGTAGCCAAAAGTAGCCACACATATATATATATATATATATATATACACACATACATATATAAGCAAACAGGCCTTAAACAAAGAAGACATCGAAGGTTTTTGTAACGAGCAGACCAGGCCTGACAGAGAAAGAAGCAACATACTATTCTCGTGGCCAGAGAAATGAGCTCTGAACTCAACTTTAGGGCTTAGGGTTGAGGGCCGTAAGCTTTAAGGGTAAAAGGATGGACCCCTAATAAGGACCCCTAGGTATATACCCATAATATAGCTACTATATACCCATTATATAGCCCATTGTAGGATAGGGGTCCCCATTAAGGGTCCCTCCTTTTCCCCTTTGATAAGCCCTCAGTGAGGTGATCTCGACTCTTCGGAGGAGGATCGGCTCAGGGAGCCAGGCGCGTCAGATTGGGGTTTACATGGCTGACCGGGTTTGTAGGGCTTACTTACAAGGCTCTTGCAGGGACTCAGTAAGTAAGGTCAGTACCTTTATTGGGTTATAGGTAGATACAAACATTGCTTGAGCTACTTCCCGTGATCCTTCAGTCGAGCCATAGGCTCCGGGTTTGCAGTGTGGCACTGAGGTGTTGAGATTTTAAGGCTTAGGGTTCAGGGTTTAGGGTTCAGGGTTTAGGGTTCAGGGTTCTTCTTCTTCGGGATTGGCTCGAGTCTGTCGACGCGCCTTGCATTCTCTCATGCAAACAGCATGGCATCGGTGACTGAACTGCGTAGCTCCTGGATGACGCTGTCTTCAGCAATCATCAGCTTATCAGAGCTCTGTACTGCAGTTAGTCCCTCTGCCGAAAAAGGCGACACCCATGTGGTCGCGGAGCAAAATTGGATCCACTCGGCGGCAAATTTGCACGCCGGGGACATCGAATCCCTAGGGAGCGAAATCACCTGGGACCGGGTCGCCTCAACCTCATCGCTATCAGTAACCTGCCACCACCGCTTGAAAAGCGATGGTAGATCCGCCACTTCGTGGACCGTTGTTAACATCTGCATCAGGGAACCTGCGGCGAATGAGGGAGTCGAGGTATTGGCCTGCTCTGGCGCAGGGCGGAGCGTTGCCCAGAATGGGCGAGGACCATGAAAGGGCTGTTTTGGGCATTGTTTGGTACCCAGCTCCTCGTCCGGCTGGGGATCGAGGTCTGCGCCGACATATGTAGCACTGCAACACCGCGCTCGACGCAAGTGTTCACGCAATCGAGATGTCGACCAGAATTCCTGGGAACAGGCCTGGCAGGATGTCCCGATAGCACTACGACAGGGCGCACGCTGTCCGTGGACCTTTTCGCAGTGGGCTGCCAGGGCCGACGGCGTAGAACAGAGTTGCCCACACTGAGCGCATCGGTGCGTCGCTGCTCCTGTAAGGAGCTTGACGATGAGCATGCCCTGTGCCTCTGCTTTATGAAGAGCCTTTGCCCGAGTCGCTATCAAAGGCTCGAGATGGGCTCTAGATTGAACTGCTTTGGTGCGGACCCGTTTCAGAAAACTGCGGGTGCCTGCTGCATCCAGGGGCCAGGACAGAAGATCGCGGCCCTGCGGGGTCTGCTGCAACCGTTGACACACGCGCATTGGGCACCAGCTGCACTGCCCAGTGAACAGCTAGTTGGGCTTGGTGCAGCCAGGATTGTGACGCTGCCAAAAGTTCACCCAGGAATGCTGTCCCATGCGCAGCGATCTGCGAAGGATGCGAATGCGGCCCACATGCATTGCCTCTTCCGGCAGCAAGGCTCCAATCGCTATGCAGACATGTTGGTCCGTCATGCGCCAGCAGTGGTAGCCATGCAGGGGCTTGACAGCCCTGCGCAAGAAACCGAGGTAGGCTGCACGGTAGCATTCTCGCTCTTTGCGTGTAGACATGGGCCAAGTGGCTAGTCCATGCAAGAAGCGGTTCAGCACCAGCGAGAAGTAGTAGTGGCATTTCTCCGCCCTGGTGAGCACGGGGTTGCGCAAAAGCCGAGTGCATACTTTGGTACAGACGACATTAGCTGCCGCTTGCCGGCGCTGTATGTCGGGGACCGCTGAGCACTCAGGGGTGCGTTTTGTGCCAAGGTGGACATAATGCTCGGTACATACAAGCTGAGCCTGTGAGCTATCGGGCATGTCAACAGGTATCGTACCTTGTCCCGCAACAAACAATTCGGTACGAACCTTCTGCGCGCCGTTGCCTTGCACAATGACAATTGCCTCGGATTTGCCAGGCGCAAAATTCATGGCGATGCCAGAGGTGCTAAGGGCCTGGGCAGTGATACTGGCAGTACGCGACAGACGGTGTGGCAGGTCGCTCGGTTTGCAGGCCCCAACTGGGACTGCAAAATCGTCCAACCACGTGAGGAGGACTGCCTCCGTGCCCTGGACAGTGACCAGCAGACCTTCCGCACGGAGGCAGTCGCGCATGCACTGGTAACTGGCCGCGATTGCAAGCTGAAAGAGTAGGTCCGCCAAAGGAGCCCCTGGCACAGTGCCCGCCCGTGTGCGGTGGACTTGTGGGTCGTCCGGCAGCGTGGTGAACCACGTGCATTCAAAGTTGGCCTGGACCAACTTTTGAATGATCTGGTCGAGCTCAGCCCTATCGAGTGCCGTCCTGTCCAGGGTGATCTCTCGGTAGGCTTGCTTGATGCTGTCCTCGATCGGCAAACCTTGGACCCATTGGATGCGGTCCGCCTCACTGCCTTGGCAAAGGATGTGGCGATTTGTGGAGTAAAAAGCACTAACTCCATCCACATACAGGAGGGCTCCGGTTTGGGCGCTGCTTTTCAAGAAGTCCAGGTAGGCCTGCCCTGTCATCGCAGGAACCTCCATCGGCACTGCTCTGCGCGCCCCTGCAGTGCCTGGCTGCACAATATTTTCTAAACCTTGCAGTAGGCTATGTCGCATGGCTTTACCTGTGGCTTTCGCAGCCGCTTCTAATAAGGCGATGGCTCTGTATCCCGCTGGCGTGAGGGGGCACTTCATTGGTTTCGCCAAGGGGACAGACAGAGAGCCTGACCATAAGAGTGGGGACTGGCCTCTCGCAGCCATCTTCAACACTAAGGGATAGTGCGTGGCTGCAGCGAGGCTGGGCGAGGCCCGATAGAAATCGCCTGGCAAGCCCGAGAGGCCTGGTGCCTTCCTTGGTTTGAGGGAGGCAAATCCATGCGCCAGGTCTCCGACTGAAGGCATGGAGCTGGCTTCAAAGTGGCTTCCATCGGGGCCCTCGGACTGATCGCGGAGACTTGCAAAAGGGAGAGGGTCAGCCATCTCCGCCTTGGCGAAGTGCTGCCCCATCCGACGGAGGACCTCCGCCCTATCAGTGATGAGCTCGTCTTCCTGTCGGAGTGTGATGGCCAACCTGGGAGCCTGGTATCGGCGGCCTGTTTTCAAGACGGCCCTGATCAGATGCGCCATGCGCACGGGCCCTTCTTGGTGGGCCTCTTGGAACGCATGTCGGGTATACTGCGCCTCATCCTGCCTGATGCTATGCTTAGCCAGCTTGCTGAGCCTGCGAATGGTCAGGCAGTAGCATGTATCCTTGGCCATACGGTGCACCATCTCTTGGCGAAAGGCTTTGGCATGGGCCCGAGTTTTGACGGGATTGCCCTGGTCACGCCAGGCCCGGAAGGCCGATCGCAGCAAGGAGTACTGCTGCGACGCCGTCCGCCCTTGGTGGGCTCTCCGTATTTGCCTCTTGCATTGTAGCAACTGCCAAGTGGTATCGGAGACGACCGGATTGCGCGGCTTATTTTGAGATGTCTTGAAGCGCTTGCCAAGCTCACGCTGAAAATAGGCATTGAGAGTGGCAAGGTGCTCATCGACGCCGACTTCCCAGCTAGGCTGCGGCGCCCCACGGAAAATCTCTTGGATGCACTGCTTGCCTTCTGCGGTGTGCATGGCATGCACATCAAAACGCTGAGTTTTGTGGACAGTATGCTCTTCGAAGCACAACTTCATGTGTATCAGCAAGGGCTGGTGGTCGATGCCCGCATGCTCGTCGAGGATGTCGACTGTACCCAGATTGCTGACAGAGGGCTGCCAGCTGCGCGGAAACATGACAAAATCCAAACAAGCTGGCTTACCATTGGGGGATCGCCAGGTGGTGACGGGCCTCCCTTGATAATCCACAGTGCCGGAGGATGCCAAGTCATGATGCTGGAGGAACTCCTCCATATGGTATGCATTGCAGTTGCAGGCCGTGGTGCCCTGCCACCGGGCATTGGTATCGGCACAGACAACAGGGATGTGCCCCCTTGGCAGGGCTCTGAGCACACTGTGCATCAATTGCCACCACTCATGGATTTCTTCCTGTGTTGAGACCGACGTGCGTGCATGTCCGGAGATCAGAGCGACCCGCTCTCCGGCATATACGGCTGTAACGGCCAGCAGTCTTGGATGGCTGTGCACAATGGCAAAGGAACGCAAGTCCCATTTGCCCGGGTGGCATCTGGTATCAACCCAAATCTGGCAGCCACATTGACCTGCCAGTGCAGCGCTGGCGAATCGATAGACTCCATCGACGATCTTAACAGGGTCAGGAGATTCTCTTGTTTCCTGAAGAGCTAAGATTTCAAGGCTCTGGCTGCGCATGAAGGTTTGCAGGCTGTGCCGTTGCAATGCGGACCGGGCAGAGAGTGTGTTATAAGTACACATCTTCCAGGAGATACTGGCCGCCTTGGTTTTTGTAGCCGTACGCGGCGGACTCCAGGCAGCAGGCGCTAGAGGCAGGGTATACTCCTGCTGCCTTTGCGCCAGCTTCGTGGTACCGGAGGCATCGAGCGTCGGCCAGCTGGCAGGAGCAAAGGCAGGCTGCAGCAGCCAAAGCCAGTCCATAATGCGTTCCTGAATCAGATCTGCTATGTGGTCGTCCAGATCGCTGGATGGCTGGCTCGGGGCCCAAGTAGCGAGGGAGTCAGCAAGCTCATTGCCTGGATTACCTTCGTGGCTCTTGGTGTGTGTGAGGCCTGGTGCACAGCCTTGCATAAGGGCATGCAATCTGCTGGCTGCCGCGGCTCGTTGCAGCACACCGATGTCTTTGCCCGCTGCCTGAGCCGAGGTAACCTGCGCAGCGGAGGTGGCATCATAACATATGACGGCCTGCTTCCAAAGGTTGGCAACACAGACAAGGTGTGCAACCAGCTGAGCATAGACCTCTGCCTCAAAGGCATTAGACATGTGTGTGCGCGGGCCGGAACGGCCTACTAGAAAACCTGCCCAGCGCCACTGACCCTCTGCTAATGCAAGAATGGCGACGGCCCAAGCTCCGGTGCTGCTGGTGGGATCAAAAGAACCGTCAACATAGAGCATGGCTGCTTCAACTGTGTGGTCTTGCCTTAGGAGAGGGAGGTCATGTAGCAGTGCGGCGGCTGCTGAGTGCATGGAGATGCCTTTGATGTCCTTCTGGAAGCGGTCGCGACAAAAAGGAGCAACAGCCTCCGCTAGGACCTCGTGGGTGGCCGCAAAGCTGAGCTTTCGTTCGAGGATTGGCATCATTTTGGCTCGAGGAAGAGCAGCTTCTAGACTGATCCTCTGCTTGTCCAGGGGCTTCGGTTTCGGGACAGGCGTGTCAGCGTCGGTAACGGAGCCAGGGTTCCACCCATGGCCAGGTGCGGAAGATGCACTGACGCTTTGCCGTCGTGGAATACACCGGCGCCCAAAGGGTGTAGGCAGAGTTGCCTGTAGAGACGGGGGACGATGATTGCTGTGATCGTCGGGCCCGCCCTCGCTGAGGGTCTCAGCACACATGCTAGATGCAGCATTCGTCCGTCCGTGGGCCCTGCAGCGATACGCCTTGACTTGAAGAAGACTAGTACTGGCAATCCCTGCATCATCTGCCCTGGGGGCCATATCCTCATCATCAACATCCGGTTCGGGCCGGATGGCGGGCTGTGGAGGAGGCGGTGGCACAACAGGCTGGGGTGCTTGGGGTGCAACAGGCCTTGCCGCAGGGGGCGGAATGCGAGGCTCATCTAAACACAAACGCAGCACCCTCCCTGGAGTCCAACGAGGTTCAGGTATGACTCGCATGTTATGCCCAATCGGTAGTGCTCCAAGCCCGGGTGCATTCTGGGGGGCAAGCAAAATAGTGTAATGCCCTGGCCATCCGTATGCTGGCAATAGCAGGGTAGCAAGAGGAGAGTGGCTGGCCGAGGATGCAAACACTGATGTGCAGCGCTCATGCCTGAACTGCGCCTCTGCATACGAAATTGAACAAAGTCTGCCAGGGAAGTCGTGCAACTCATTGACTGCTTCGCGCATCTCAGTGTGGTCCGGGATGTACTCGTGCCTAGTGCGGAAGGCTGCTGGTGCATGATACGGCCCTAGAACCAAGCACCTGCCTTCCGCATGCCTAAAGAACCCCGAAAGCGCCCGTCGCTGCCGGGCGCTGCGCACAATGGGCAGTGGGAGGCCCCACGTATATGCCTCGAGCATGGGGCAGGCCTCGAGGATAACAGAGGTGGGTACCGAGAGTGGAAAACCTCCCTGTAGTGTAATCTGAACAAAGTCTCCATCATCGATGCTGCGCGGGCAAAGATGGATGGGCGCTCCATTAACAAAGAGGGTCCACCCCTGTTGATAGCACAACGAAGACAAAGCAGCGTGGCAGGGGAGATCATGCACGCTCCGTGCGGCGATAAGGGACCCCGTGTTCGCCAGATGTCTGGTATCAAACACAGACCACACGCCTGTTTGGTCCTCCAAGACCACAAAAACCGTCTCGTGTGCTGGCGTAGAGGAGCTGGGTTGAGCCTTGGCTAGCATGAGACGCGCTGTGGGTTGTAGGGGGCCAGTAGCAGCCTCGACCCGGCGCAAAAGCCAGCTGAGGGCGCAGTCAATTTGCGAACAAGGCAACTGGATGACCGCTTGCTCGCAATGCCGTCCTCTGATGAGTTTCACTTCCAGCGAGTGAATTTCGGCAACCGAGTGTCGAGGAGGCCGCGATGGGTAGTGCGGGTAGTTGACAATCATAGCAGTAGTGGTGGTCGAAGTGGAGGTATCGTCTGGCGGAGGTCGCCATGCACCAATGCCAAACCCTACATGGGTGAACCCGTGGAAGAGTGCAGCCTCCGCTCTAACATGTTGCACCTCTTCGAAGTCCAGTGGGAGATCATCCTCAAGAAGCCCCAGTGCATCAATGAGGACAATCTGACCGTTGCGCCACCCTTCCAACAAAGCAGACATTTGCGGTAGAGGGTGAACAACCTGCTGGAAGGCTGGCTCGAGAGCAGAGCCTCTTGGAACTGCAACGGTCCGCACAGGTTGCTGGATAGTGCGTAGATCCCACACAAGTGTGTCTAAGGGGTCGGGATGGGCGGCTTGATGCAAGACAAGCTGAGGCAGCGGAAAGCCCGAGACAGGCACAGTCAGGACTCTGATGCTGCTGATGGCCACAGGTGTAGCCTGAAGGGCCTTGCCAACGCAGATCTGAAGAGTGTCCTTGGCTTCTCGCGGCAACACCCGGACTTGGTGTAGTTCATCGAAGACTGTGAAATGCGTGGTCTCTTCACCTTCTTTGCCACCCCATGAAATTTGGACCAGCTCTTTGTGCAGAGCAGCTGGCTTGTTGAGGTACTCTGGCATAATTCTGACCTGGCTGGTGCATGGGAAAGAACTGTGTGGAGCCAGCTTACCCAACAGGGAGGGAGGCAGCCCTGCATCAGCACCGCCAGCAGTGCCTGGCACTTGCACCACCATATCAACAGCAGTTTGCAAAAGCACGGCCTCGTCCGATGGTTCCGCAACGGCTTCCAGACCCGGGTCAAGGGGGTCTAAAGATCCAGCCGGGACATGCGTATAAGTCAGGGTGAGCCACTGAATGGACAACAAGCTGACCGGGAGGCTATCCCAAATGTGTCCGTCGGCATCGCACAGCTGCAGCCTATGACCACTCAAGGGGTCGTCGAACACAGCACGCAGGGGCGGAACAGCCAACGCGATGGCCTCGAGTACAGAAGCTCGGTCAAAGGCTGGCGGTATCAGTAATGGGAGAACCCCGTGTCCGAGTCCGCGTAGGTCAAATGGGATGACCGTGGAGTCACCAATCTCGGAACCTTCTGTGAGCACAATCTGCGGCCGGGGCAACCCAGGTAGGGCAGCTGTAAGAGCCTGGAGCCTGTGCAAATGTGTCTCGGCATATTGGGCACTTGCACGAAGGAAATCGACCAAAGTCCAGTCCACACTTCCTTGCACTTTCAACGGATCCTGCGTGGCCACAAAGACAGTGAAAGTCACCGACCTGGAAACACTGCCAGCATTCATGGTGGGACGTAGATCTGGCAGCATGCTCAAACATGCTGCCGGTGCTCGAAAAGCTGCCTCATGCCTAACGCCCCGTGGTAGGAGCTGAACCCCATGTAGTTCATCTGGCAGCACAGTGCGGACATCGTGGTTACTTCGGCTCATGAGCTGTTCGAGCTCGGACAGCTCGGTGGGTGGTTCGGGCTGCAGTGGTGGTGGACGTGCTAGTCAAATCATCCAATTGGCCTGACAGTGTCGCCGTCAGGTCACCCGCATTAGACCGAACTGAGAACCACTCGTATTGTGACAGCGGCCCGTGGAGAACCTCGACCGTACTGCCGTCAGCCGCAATCAAGTGAAATTGCAAAGGTCGCGCAAGCAGCGTGCCTAACTGTGCCCGGGAGGCTGCAACAGCTTCATGTATCACGTCATGTGCAGGCATGCCAACTTCAAGAAGCAAAGTGACAATACTCCCGCCGTGGTCTCGAAGGTCAACCGGGATGGCAGATTGGGTTGCCGCTGCATCTCTGGGTGTCAGCGTAAACTGTGGTGAGCTAAGCCCTGGAACAGCATGCTCGAGGAGTTGGATAGCTCTGACCCGAAAGGTAGCACTGCTCACCGCATCGGACACGTGTTCCAACAAGCTCCAGGTGCGGTGCGAGCGCCTGGTGCGCACCCCAGATGGAGGGTCGAAAATAGTGAAAATGGCGTGCCCGGTCTCATCATAGTCAGGACACGCAGTATGCGCCGCCAAATGCTCGACTTGTTCATGGTACAGACGCCCCATGAGCGCATCTGGGGTGAGTGGTATCTGCGCAGTGATAGTGCATTGCAGCGTGGTGGGCCGCCTGGGCAGGATGCCAACACACGGTTTGGCAACTGCTGCCGGGACAACCTCCGTAGGAACCCGGAGGGATGCTGTAGGCCTTGGAGGGGAGGAGTCGAGGTTCCCTTGGGGGCGAGGTGCGGCCAAGGTTCGACAGGCACCGACCTTGAAACCGGCAAGGTATGCAGGCTGCGGCTCCCCGGAAGTGGGGCCGTCGTGTCGAGGAAGCTGGTCAGGCACAGGGTACTGCCTAGGGTCCGACATGGTACCGCCCTGCGACAGGAAAGGTTCCGCAACTGTGCTGTACAACTGGGTTCCTCTTGGCAGCCTACTCTGAAGGAAAATGTCCCCGGAAAAGGAGGGAAGCAACTCATTCAATGGAGGCTTCTCACAGTCTCGACTGTGCCCAGCTCGATTCTCATGATCCCGCGCCGGCACAGGCCCCATGGGTGCCGGGGAATCATTCCGAAGAGCCGGTCGAACAGGAGTCGTGGACAAGCCAACCACTGAAGAGTCGCTCCCCTCCGGGGCTTGGCAGCCAACATAGTCCTGTACATGGCTCTTGGGGCAAACGCGCTGAGCTCGGCGTAGACCACGTAGCCAGCCATGTAGCAGCCTTTGTTCGCGGGCTCCTTGTTCACAGGCCTCATCTGCCCATAGAACTCGCAGAGAAAGCCTTGGTGTACACAGTGAGGGGCAAATCTGTCCGTGCTGCCCCAATGTCGTGCGCTGGTAGCTTTCCGCGTCCCATGCTTGGACGCATTCAAAATTGTCAGGGCCTGCTTCGCATCGTTCGATCCCCTCATGGGGGTTCCGAGTCCAATTGTACGGCAAGGACTCTGGCATACTCAGGGCAGACATAGTCCCACTCACGTTGCACAGAGTGAGGCATGCTCCTGAGCTGCGCTTCCGGCCCGTGGGGTCCCCGAAGGCTCGACCATGGGCCTAGGCAAAAGATGAGGGCTGGCCTGCACCTTTGCCATCGTCGTTGTTGCCCCCCGGCTCTTTGGTCGGTTGCTGCTCGTTGTCGACGTAGATGACATCGCCTTCCTCCTTGCCCCGCCGCCTCGGCGACCGGGAAACATCGCGCCGCTCTGCGCCAGCTTGAGCTGCGTCTTTCGCCGCCTGTAGTGCCTCCACCAGCTTGCGGCTCATATCCGATGTCTGCTCGCGCTTGACAGCTGAGCGGGCTGCCTGTTCTGCATCCGCACTCACCGCCGCGTCGAGATCTTCCTGGTCCACTTCCATGCCCTGCTTGGGGCCACCGCCAGTGGCCTCCTTGAGGTTCTGGCTGGCGTCCGTGAGGCGCTGTGTCCACTCCTCCTCGGACTTGTCGAAGGCATGCAGGGCCGCATCTCGGTTCTGAACTTGCTCCAGCACCGTGTCCAGCAGCGTCTGCGCGTAGTTGGCCCAGGCTGCCTCGTAGGTGGCTCTGTCCTGTCGGATCTTCTCGAGGCTGGTCACTGCCTCGGAACGTTGTGCGACCAACCTGTGGAGGTTCTTGGCCTCCTGCTTGGCAGTTGCCTTGGTGGCCTGAGCCATCAAGGCTCGTACGGAGTCCGGGAGGTCCTCGGTTTTGCCCAACTGTTCGAGCAGAGCTGTAACGGCCTTCTGCTCCTCCGTCTGCGGTGTCGTCGAGGCTGCGGGCATCACTGCAGGCTTCGGCGTCGCTGCTCCTGTTTTGGGTGGAACAGGAAGTTGAGTCATCTGAGGGACGGTCGGCGCATCTCCTGGCGGTTTGCCGGTCCCTTTGCCCTTCGGGGCTGTGGGTGGACCACTGGGCTTGCCATTGCCCTTTCCACCACCTCGCTGTCTGGGTGACCTGGGTCGTCTCGGCGACTTGGGCTGCTGGGTCTCTTGGGAATAGTAGCCTCTGGAGCCACTGTGCTCCCACGCCTGTTGCCATCCTGTCCCACAGGAGTGGCAAAAGTTCGCAGCTGCCTTGCATGTCACCCTGCAGAATCGGCACTTCCATCCTGAAGACATTGAGTGATGATTCTGTAGGAGCACACGTGCTCGTCTTAACACGGTAGACGGCACTTGAATCCACCCGGCCGAGTGGACTCTCACCAGAGTCCTGGCTCTCGTCCTCTGACGCCGCAAGCGTCGATGCCACCCCGGCTCGACTGCACGGTGCGGAATGTTGGCAGCTGTTCACCACCCCAAAGAAGACGAGGACACCAAAACTGTAAACCATACACAGTGTTTCAAACCAAACGTAGGCCAATCGAACGGCAGCTACGGTAAAGGCCGATGCACAGTGCGGTTGTACTCCGTACAGTTCGCGGGCGTTTGCCGCGCTAGGGTCGGGGAGAAAGAGGGGACCACAAAGGGAAACTACCCTCCAACTCCAGCCAAACGCCTGGGTTCAGGGTTTAGGGTTAAGGGTTCAGGGTTAAGGCTACACCACAGGCGCTCCTTGAGAATTGCGAAGGAGTAGTGGCTGAAGGAAGACGTGTGGTCTGGAGGATTCTGCAATCCGAGCGGTTCCGGTGGACACATCTATGCCATCTATGCAACACGCAGAAAACATCTACCACGCATTGATCACACGATTGCGGAACATGAAGACGGATGAATCGAAAGAGCAGGACGAAGCGATTTAGGGCTCTGAGTTTAGGGTTGAGGGGCTTAGCAGTTGGGGCTTAGATGAACAGACAGGGTTGAGCACAGGTTTTCTGGAATGCTCTGACAGGGCTTCCCGGGTGCTGCAAACGTACATAGAGTTCT
>CAJNDT010000629.1:0-77500 GCA_905221615.1 Symbiodinium sp. CCMP2592 | reverse complement strand
ACAACCTCCACCTTAAACCCTAAACCATAAAAAAAAAACAGCTGCTTTGATGTTGGGCTTTGGCGTTCTTGTGGTTACGGCTTGGTTCTCCTTTTTTCCGCAGCTCGATAAATCCCTTGATGTCCTATTGCTGGACCTACATTTGGGTGTTGATGTTTCTCTGCGACTATGAATAGCAGTATTGAAACATACATCACCCCAAACCTTGCCCAAAGGCTCCATGTACCTTTATAGCAGATACTTAAGCCCTCTAGGGGTCCCTATATAGGTACTTTAAGGCCTAAGTATATACTATATGAGTACATGGAGCCTTAGCGTTGCATCCCTGAACGCCCGAAGCAAAGCGTGAACCTTGAGCCGGTAAAGCTTTACAACTCCCATGAAGAACCTGAGCAAATCCTACGACCCTGCACCCTAAGCATGACAATGTCCTTCGATTCGTCCCGAATCCTCCCGTAATGCAGGAGCCTTAATCATCACCTATACTATTTTTTTTTTTGGGGGGGGGTCCTTATTATAAGTCTAGTATAATGGGCCCCAAAACCCTATCTAATCTAGTTATTAAGGCCCCTAATATAGAACCCTATTATGGATCCCCTCTAGACCCCTTTAAGGAACCCTTGAGACCCTTTAGGAGGCAACCCCATTCCAATCCTCCCGTACATGTGAGGCCCTTAACTTCGACCCCAATTCCTAAACCCGACAGCCTTACCTTCAGGTTTTTTTCTCATTGAAATCCTCGGGCAATACGACATCTGCCGCCTGCAGCGCCGGGGCTCGATGTCCCTTGGATTTAGGGTTTAGGCTTCAGGTGTTGTTCATTTGGGGTGGGGGGGGGGGGGTGTTGCAGGGTTTTTGAGGTCAGGGGTTTCGGCGCAGGTGCATGGGATGTTGGGATGAGGTTTAGAACTTTGAGTTCGTACTCCTCTCGCGATCAACCTAGGTGTTTTCGATGTAAGTATCCACTGGGTTGCGGAGGCTGGTAGAATCTGCGTAGAGTCTGTTGCGACCGTGGAAATCTACAGGCTGCTGGGTTTAAGGAGCTATCCTTTGCTTCGGAGGTATTCTATACCGGGCAAGTAGTGGCCTTCACCTTAATAGCAATGGTGGTCGTTGCTTCGTCGTCGTCGTCGTCGTCATTGCTGCTTGTGCTTTGTAGTGTTGGTCATCCTCGTCGTCAATGTCATCAATGTTGCAGTCGTGTTGTCGTATTGTGGTCGTCCTCATTACTGCGACAGTTATTGTTGTGGTTGTTGTGCCTGTTGCAGTTGCAGTTGCTGTTGTTGCTGTTGCTGTTGCTGTTGCAGTTGCAGTTGTTGCTGTTGCTGTTGCTGTTGCTGTTGCTGTTGCTGTTGCTGTTGCTGTTGCTGTCGCTGTTGCTGTTGCTGTTGCTGTTGCTGCTGTTGTTGTTGTTGTTGTTGTTGTTGTTGTTGTTGGTGGTGGTGGTGGTGGTGGTTGACGATGCTCTTGTTGCTGTTGCTGTTGCTGTTGTTGTTGGTAGTGGTGTTGGTGTTGGTATGTGTTGGTGTTGTTGTCGTCGTCGTCGTCTTGTTCTTGTTCTTGTTGTTGTTGTTGTTGTTGTTGTTGTTGTCGTTGCTGTTGGTGTTGTTGTTGTCGTTGTTGTTGCTGTTGGTGGTGTTGTTGCTTGTTTTTTTTGTTTTCGTGGTGGTTGTTGGTATTGTTGTCAGTTGCGCTTTCAGCTCGGACCGACGGGCCTTATTCGGCTAGCGGTCCAGGGTCCAGGTTGAGAGACCAATTTTGGGTACGGCCCCCACTCAGTAATAGTTGAATAATATTCATAATATAGATATAGTAGGACCTTAATAATAGCCCGATTATAGACTCTTACTGTATGGGGGCCGTACCTAAGACCAATTCGTGAACTCGTGTTTTTTCCTGACACCGGCGGTCATGTGGGGCTTTAGTGCTCAGGGCTTGCATTTTCATAACTGGCCTAATTTGGTCGTTGCCACCTTTAGAACGACTCGAATTAATATCAGAGCTTGCTGAAGACCATCCAACCAACCTAAAACTAAAGAAATTAGATGTAGGATGATAATGCCGTTACTAGTGCCTTGATAAGGGACTGCTAAATTACTGTAGGGGTACACTGCCCATCCTATATTCATACCGTTACCCTGAATCTGGCGCATCTGGGACCTCGGTGCCCTCAAACCAGAAATTTGAGGACTTGGTTTGTCAGGTTTGATAGGGCTTAGGGTGTATAATCGAAGGACTTGAGGCTTATAGGGTTAGGGTTTCGGGCAAGCAACACCGGCTCAGGTGAGTATTGCCATTTCCCTCATCCCATGACAAAGAAAGAGATTCTCAAGAAGTTTCGGCGCGCTTTGAAGGGCTAGTGAGACCTGGCCGAGATTCGGTGATACGGAGCTTCAGAACTGGTGTTTCAGAATTGGTGTGCCGGATTGAGAGTTCGATGTTAACCAATCAAGTGTTACACGGGTGTTTCTTAGGGTTCTTGTTTTGAGCAGTACCGTCTCAGGTCTAGAGGCTTTCAGGGTTCAGGATTTTGGGGTAATTCTCTAGGGCTGGCTTCACCACGTACTTTGGTCCACTCTGCGCTAGTGTATCGATGTCTGTGGTGCTTCCTCGTTTGTCTTTCAGTTCTTTGCAGCTGTCGTCGTCGCCTGCATGTACTGCCAATACTGTTACACCTGCTGCGCGGTGTGTGTGTGTGTGTGTGACAAGAAGCCCAAAACGGCCAACCCTGAAACCCTGAACAGTGCCATCGCACGTCGGAAAGTTGCTGCCACGCCGTTTAGTTACGTTCTTTGTTGCGGCAGTGGCGTGGTGAAACCGCACAGGATTCAGGCTTTCTTTTTTTAGGATTTGTGGTTTTAGTAGTTTAGGGCTTGAGGGTTTCGGATTTGAGGCTTTGGGGTTTCTCACGCATGCTGCTGTTCACATCGTCTTTCACCCATATCAAAGGGTAAAAGGAGGGACCCTTAATAAGGACCCCTAGGTATATACCCTTAATATAGCTCTTATATACCCATTATATAGCCCATTATAGGGTAGGGGTCCTTATCAAGGGTCCCTCCTTTTACCCTAAACCCTAAACCCTTATATATCCCTGTAAAGGAACCCTAAGAGCCCTAAATTAAGGGTCCCTCCTTTTCCCCTTTCACCCATAGCAGCCTTGCTTGCCTTGCCTCTCTTCACCCAAAAGCCGGCCCGATCTTCCAGTACGACTGCAGCTAGACTGTCTATAGTTGGGTAGTTCTTAGAAGCTGCCCCCACCCTGTAATAGTGACTCTCAGGATTACATTAGGGCCCTACTAAATTCCTATTATATTCCTAGTATACCACTATTACAGGGTGGGGGCCCTGTCTAAACCCTAAGGCCCCAAAGTAGTTCCTTTTGGGGATTACCGTATAGGATTCTGTATAAGAGCCCCAAAAAGGAACTACTTTGGGGCCTTGGGGTAGTTGGGTAGTTCTCGAAATTAGGGTCCCGTTTTGCGTACCCTAAATCTTAGAGAAGGGACTCTCAAATCTTAGGTGCTATATTATAGTAGGGGCCCAGAACCGGACAATAATTTTGACAACCACCCAGTTGTTGCTTTGTTCTTATGATACATGTTATCAGTGCGCTTGACCCTCTCTTTCCACTGCTCCAACCAAATCTTCGGTTGATGGTATCCTTCCCGTCTGCGGTTGACCGTAGGGACAGCCGAAGGCCTGCATGGCTTTCTGCGCAAGCTTTGTCGTCAAGAGCCAGAAACAGCAAGTGGGTCGGTGGGCATGTTAGCAACAGCCCTCGGCTGAGCGCTGCGATTATGTACGAAGCCACGGATATACCGATACCTGGTTACCGATCCCTCTTGACGCTGGTTGCCTGAGTGTTGCAGGAAGCTTTCACACGAAAGCCATGTTTTTTTGGATCTTCGATGTCACACCCTGAACCGTAAGCCCTAAACCCAAAACCCTAAAGCTTAGATTCGGGATGATCGAGCGGACGTAAAAAGGAGTTCAAAAATAAGCTTAAATCTAAAATTCCGATGCGGATCCGTTACGGGGGTTTCGGAGTGGTCTCAGGTGAAGTGCTCCCGGAGGCTCGCAGGAGCCGTCGAACTCTTTGGGTACTTCTGCCACTGAGACATCCTTCTCATCAACTCGTGGCCAAAGCTAGGCTACAAAAAAGGGAACTGGAACCCTTATACCAGTGCTTAAGCCCTACACCCCGCACCCGCTCTCCATGTTTTATTTCACTTCACCGAGCCCTTCTATGTAAGCCCTAAACCCTGAATCCTAAACCCTAAGCAAATGCCCTATAAACCCTGTGAGTAGGACCCAGAGTAGGCCCGTGTTCCCATTTTAAGGGTTCAGTTCCCTTTTCAGCCCCTGTAAACGAAAAAGGCACCCTTTCTATTCCTAGACCTAAGATGGGAGTTTCCGACAATAGGGGACCCTAACATAGTACCCTAAATAGTCGGATCCTTATTATAAGGACCCCAAAATAAGGTACCCCAATTTTTCGGAAACTCCCAGGTAAGCCCTCTGCCACGATCGAGGTTGTGTCTAGTGGAACCAGCCGGGGAGCTGCCTCTTTCCCGGCGAAGGCGGGTACCAGAAAGGTTTCCCTTAATAACTAGAATAGGGGTTCCTTGAAAGGGTCTTTAAGGATTACTATAAGGAGTGCTATAATGTAGGGGCCTTAATAGTTAGACTAGGGTTTCGGGGCCCATTATAACTACAGTAAGGAACCACCAAAATAGTACTGGTAATTATTAAGGCTCCTATAGTCACAGAGGGGTCTTGATGACTGGGTTTTCGAGTGCGGGCAGACTTGTTCTGTGAGAAAGGGTGCTGTAGGGGTAGAGGGCCGTCGCTTTAGGGGTAATGGTGGCTAGAAAGTTGGTGTAGTTTGCTGAGTTTGCTGTTTGGAGGGCTTCTTAGGCTTTCAGATGATAGGCGTTCATAATTCGAGTATAGTTTGCGTGTAGACAACAGACGTCTCAGAGTATCAGAACCTACTTTCTTGCAGTTCTCGTGTGTCCACCTGTAGAAGAGAGTTTATAGGAACCTTACAAAAAAAAAACAGGGTCTTGGGTAGCCATTCTGTTCATCTGATATAGGGGCCTTAGTAATTAGAATAGTGTTCCGTTAAAGGGTTCTATAAGGGCTACCAAGAAGGGTACTATGATACAGGGGCATTCATGACTCCGACCTCTGCACCAGAGTCGACATTGAGTCATCCCGAGTTCCAGCCTCTCCTAGGGTTACAGGGTTTGGGGGTGGGGGGTTTAGGAGTTTGGGTTTCGTGGTTGCGGGGTTTGGGTCCTTATCATAGTTTGTGATCGAAAAGGCGCCTGAATAAATCCAAGCTCTCTACAGAAAGAAGCTACCCTAAGGCCGCAAAGTAGTTCCTTTTGGTGTTCATATTTTGAATCTTATGAGGTAATCCCAAAAAGGATCTTCTTTGGGGAAACCTAAACCTTGAAGCCTCAGTGCGGTTGTTCTGTGTCCGGTGCGGGTTTCGGGGGTGAGGACTTGGGGTTTCCATGGTCGTGAGTCAGGACGTGGTATTGAGTTTGAGTCAGGGCAGTTAGAGTTGAGGGTTGAAGGGTTTAGGGTTTAGCTTTGAGGGTGTCCCAGAGAGTCCAAACATACCAGAATGAAGCATGACCCCTCACATCATAGCACGGGAACAAGTATAGACTAGACTGAGTAGAAACCGTGTAGTGCGCTTGTGCCTCCCGTATAGAGCCCTGTTTGGATGAATTTGAAGAACTCCCCTGGGATCCCTTCTAGAGCTGTTTTGTTTTCCGCCGGGCCTGTTTAAGGCGTCTTGGGCTCTCTGATCTCCATGAAAAAGAGGAGTTAGGACTCAGGGTGTAGGGCAGGGGACCTCTTCCGGGTGTTGGGAATTGAGTGGTGTCTCGGGCTTTAGGCTGGTTTGGGGCTGGAAAGCTGAATGCAGCTTACTACTGTATAAGTTCTAGGCGCATGAGGGGAAACACCAACGATATGACCTAAACCTTCCAGCCCAAATCTCAAAACCCAAACTCGAAGCCTAAAAGCCTCAAGCCCTAAAAACCACTTATGCAGCCCTTAATCAAGCCCTTAAATTATCGCATGCGACCTATCTACCACCGGATCGTTTCTGAGTAGCAATAATCTAAGAACGCAATATCCAAACCCTCCTAAACCATGCCTTCAACGCCCCCAAAACGCTAAGTCACACGCCCCTGTCCCCCTTTGGAACTTGAATCCTGCTCCTCAGACATCAATATTGCGTCATATTGCTTCTTCAAGTCATAACTCCCTTTAACTATACTACAAGGCAGCCCAAAATCCGAAAATCCGTGTCCACGTATTAGGTCCCTATGTAAAACCTCTAGGCAGGCCCTTTATGAATTAAAGCACCCTTACATAATTCCCCAAAGCTGTAGAGAGGTCGCGCAAAACTTTACAAAACCTTTAACAAATCCCGGCGGGAGGCTCCGATGAGCTCAGCCTCGAAAAACCTACACCTTCCGACCTGTGCAAGACCTGTGCCCAGGGAGCTCAATACTCCCGTTCAGGGTTGAAATATTTACAAGAGTTCTAGTTTTGGGTGGAAATTGGGGTTTAGGATTTCAGGCTTAGAAGCATGTAGACCACCGATTGATGAAGCCTCCCGCAAGAAGGACTGTATAACATCGGATTCGACTAGTAGGGCTGTTAAAAATGTGGGGGTATTTCTCAGGGGCCTACATGGATCTCAAGCAGAGGTTTAGAGTGTGGGATTTAGCCCTTAGTTCCGCTTAGAATAAGCAGGGCGTATGGTTCAAACGTTCTGGAGTTTGAGTTCAGGGTTTACGGCCTGGGTTTTTTAGGGCCTTTGGCATTAACCTGACGTTACGGACACTTTGGCAAGATATCACATGAGTTTCTCCGCGTTTTGATTAGGAGGGTCTTGAGGGGATGAAGCAACCGCCGGCGGCTCCATTGCCTCAGGGCTCGGTCGCTCAGCAGTAGTGTTTTCGGATTTACAACCGAGGGTGCATGGTCTAGGGTTAACTGCAGGGTGTATGGTTCAACCGAAGTTCGCTCCAAAGGTCTAAGTTTTCCCATTCCTAGCACTCCAATGTCAGTTCAATGCTTCCGAGCCAACAGCAATACCCTCCCTCGTCTCCGTCTCTCTCTTGGCTTTCTCTCCCTCGCTCTCGCTCGGTATATACACATACACTATATATAAAAATATGTATATATATATATATACATGTGTGTATATATCTATACATGTATGTATGTATGTATATATATATATATACACATGTATGTGTGTATATATATATATATACACATGTATGTGTATATATATATATATATATACATATCAGTGTCTATATAAACAAACATTAGAGATCGGGGCTCTTATGGTCTTGGGCGAATTCTGGAGCCTACCTCACCATACAGGGCTTCTTGTTGTCGTCTACGAAGTTGTCCTGGATGAACAGTGTAGTGGGCTCCCTCGGGACTCATGAAGACCAGCCGCTCGGGTGCAGCGGGTGCGTGGGCCAGGGAAACCAACACAGTCGAATTGAGGCTTAGCTAATCTGATCTAGCTTAGCTCCCACACGAAGATCAACAGCATCTGAAGGAGGAGTAGGAGGAGCAAGAGAAGGAGTAGGAGCAGAAGTAGTATAGCAGCAGGAGTAGCAGTACATGTCGGAGTCGTCGTCGTCGCTGCTGTTGTTGTTGTTGATGCTGCTGCTGCTGCTGCTGCTGCTGCTGCTGCTGCTGCTGGTGTTGTTGTTGTTGTTGTTGTTGTTGTGGTTGTTGGCTGTTGTTGTTGTTGTTGTTGTTGTTGTTGTTGTTGTTGTTGTTGTTGTCGTTGTTGTTGTTGGCGTATGTGCATGTGTGCTCGTGCCAGTACTGCTTATTCTAGCAGCACCATGAAGCATTGGCTGCAGTATAGTAGTACATGTAGTACTCGTACCTCTGGCACTAAACCCGAAACCTAAAACCGCATACAAATTCGACACAACCCCAGACCCTACAGTGTTTGGTTATGCCCACGGCTCTAAACACCGAAATCCGAGCCACGGTTCGCCATTCCCAGCTTGAAGCACTGAAACCAGAAACACTACGGCCTCACGCTTCCAAAGCCAAGATGCTTATTAAGGCGTCGGAACAAAGGAATCACTACCCATGTTCCTGGTACTTCTTCCACTTATTAAGGCAAGCAACCCCCATATGGAATATACCCTATAAGCCCTAAACTAAACCCAAAACTCCCACATAAACCTTGAACCCTAAGCCAAATCCCTGTCTGCCGTTGCCCTCTGCACTTCATCGAAGAAGTCGGAGCTGCCGTGGCACCGATCATTACGGGAGAGTTGGGTCCGATTGTGGCAGAACTCAATGCATGGGTTTGGTGTTCAGGACTTAGAATTTAGGAAATTTTGGATTTACAGCAGTGTTCAGGATTTATATAAGGTTTTTTAGAGTTTAATTAGTGTTCAGGATTTTGGATTTAAGGTTTAGGTGTTAGGGAGCTTCTCGATTAGGTTTGGGAGCTTGTAGATTGGGGTAACGGGTATGGAGGGGGGTCAGGCTCCTCAAGTATGTATACGTACACAGGCACGAAGAGGATATTCAGACAAGGGTTTCGCTTCACAGCATGCCATCAATGACCATGTTCCTAAACCACTAATGAAACCCTGCGAAAACCCAACCCTTGCCTTTAGAACAACAGTTCTAATGCCCTTATGAGCCCAAAGCCTTGGTAGATGGTGTCGAGTTCAGTTGAACTTCGCGCCAGGACCCCACCCAGCAGGACCCAAACTCCTGACAGTCGCAGCCCCAAAATTTAGAGTGTTGGGAACGATTCAGGGTTTCGGTCCCTGAAATGTAGCCCCAAACCTTGAGACCCTGAACCCTATAGTCTAGCCACCCCAAACTTTAATCTTACCTGCATGGTCTACTGTAGTGTCCTGTTTTCGGCTGGCAGCTGTTTATCATAGGATCCTAACCACCAATGAAACCCGCGGTTGACAACCGAAAAGAAAACACCCAGTTTCAATACTTTTCCGATCAACCCCACAGCCTAGACGGTGGCCGTAAGCCCGGATCATAAAGGGAACTCCAGAAAGTTGGAATATGGTTTCAGGGTAGGATACCTTTAATTTACCACAAAGGTTTTAGGATAACCATATTCCAGCTTTCTGGCTTTTACTGTAATGAGAAGCCTTAATGAAGGTACTTCGCCAAGAAATAACACACAAAACCTGAGTCGGAGCCCAGCTCTCCTTTGAAGTCTCTTTTCGGAGACTTTCGAGAAGCACGGCAAGCCAAGATTCCTTAAGGGTCCTTTAAGGGGTTTAGGGTTTAACTAGGGGATTAGGTGTTAGTGTCCTTTAGGGGTTCAGATTTTGGGCTTGGGGCGCTGATGTCGGGTTTGGGCTTAGTAGTAGCTTTACCAGGTCTTCAAGGGTGCGGTTTGGGGTTCAACATGGGTTTTCCATAAGGGTTTCATCAAGGGTTTACCATTTAGATCCGCATACAAGCTTTAGGGTGAAAAAAGGGGTTTGGGTTTCATTGGGCGTGGCTTGTGAGATGATATTTGTCTAGTTTGAGATTTGCGGTAGTTACAGGGTCTGCCAAATCTGCATTAAGTCCTATACCCTACACCCTAAGCTCTGAAGCAGAAGTGTAGTTTCCACACCTTTAACCTGCATATGTACTATGCTTTTTATGGCATGATGATGAAGGTCTTCAGGGCTGTAGTTGCTAAGTATCAGTGTAAACCCTGATTGATAGACGCTCGCCTGACAAGACCATGAAAGGGTTCCTTCTTGCGACAGTATTTAGAGTTTAGGGTTTAGGCTGCAGATCAACTCAGACCCTTAGGGATTGTTCAGGTCGGAAGCCGCATCCAACGTTTGTCGTCCTAGTCGTCCTGCGGTACCAGTAGCAAGGAATTGAATCTGCACACTTTCGCCTCCCAAGCTTAAAAACCTGTCAGGTCCGTACCCTAAACCCTAAATCCCTACCCCTAGCCCTAAAGCCATGAAACCTTTAAGGCCAATCGACCATGAATGTCTTCAACCTATAGACATAGCCATGAAGGCTGTATTCTAAACCCCATCTATTTTGGAGCCTTCTTAAAACCTAAACCCTAAACCCTTGAAGAACGACCGGGACGTCAATTTCGAGGCGCAGCTCAAGTCGACACAGCCATCAGTCAGTGAAGCACATGCCCAGAGGCTCCAATGCCTCTTGATTAAGGAATATTCCTTCAATCATATGAGGGCTCTTATCATAATTTAATGTATATTCCTTAATTAAGGGGTTTTGGAGTCTCTGGGTGAGGCATGCTCTACGTTGGGGTCCCTCTTGGTGTCCCAGGGTTCAGTGTTGGGAGTGTAAGGCTTAGGAGAATACTCCTAGTATTGTTCGTATGCTTGTCATTGTAAGTACTATGCTTATTGGTCCTATCAGTGTTGCTGTTGTTATCTTAGTCATTGTTTCTCTTGTTGTTACTGTGAGTGTTAGTGTTATGAGTGTTATGATTGTTTTTACTGCTATTACTATAACGACTGTTCTCATTATGAGTGTTTGTGAACTATAGTGAACTACATTACTTTATCTGTTGTTTTCTGATCATGCAATTCCCATAGTCAGGACGCGTTCTATACAAGCTTGAATAATGCGAAACTGAACAGATTTGAAGTCTCTTGGTATTTACATAAGATGGGGGGCCTGCATAGGGTTTGCTGGTATGTTAGTGCATAGTGTGTTTATATCTACATATCTGTGTTTGGTTTGCTGGTATGTTAGTGCATAGTGTGTTTGTATGTACATATCTGTGTTTTCCTTCTTGTCCAGGATACCAGGAAGGGCCCGATGAACTGTCCCCAGGTGCTTAAGCACGACATCTCCCGCTTCCTCCTGCCCAGACCTCTGGGAGGATCCGCAAAGTTCATTGTAAAGTGTATCCCACATGTTCAAAAGATGTCCCTGTAGAGTTTCCATTAGTAGCCTAGGGTCCAAATCAAGGGTTCGAGCCTCCCCGTGGGTCTGGCTATCCATATGTTTGATCTCGATGTCTGCGGCGAGCGAATGTCAGCTGGAGGACAACTAGGGCAGCGTTGCCAAGTATTCGGGCTTTGGGTTTGGAAGCCTCAAACTATCTTTCCACACTTGCGTGTGGGTCTGTTCTCTTCGTGGCAGCTGCTTTCTTGTGAATTCCCCACCGATGGATGTCGCAATCGAAGTTTTGCAGTTCGGCATGTCAATACTGGGATGCCCTTGCCGCCCTAACCCCATGCCTCCACACGCCAGAAGCAGAAAGCCTTTCCCCATTTGCAAAGCAAGCCGGGTGAGGTACCAACAGCTCGAACTGTTAAGATGTCTGCTTTCGTGTTTCTCCACTGTGCCTGGCTGGCAGCATAGCTAGCTCGTCAGCTTGCTTTCCAATTCCACATGACTATCAATGTGTTCTGTCACTTTGTGTGTCGTTGTGTCGTGTACGTTGACATGTTCTGTGGTTAAGGCACGAATGGCACTGTGGCAACAGCAGCAGCAGGAGCAGGAGCAGGAGCAGGAGCGGGAGCGGGAGCGGGAGCAGGAGCAATAGCAGCAGCAGCAGCAGCAGCAGCAGCAGCAGGAGCAGGAGCAGGAGCAGGAGCAGGAGCAGGAGCAGGAGCAGGAGCAGGAGCAGGAGCAGGAGCAGGAGCAGTAGCAGTAGCAGTAGTAGTAGTAGTAGTAGTAGTAGTAGAAGTAGTAGTAGTAGTAGTAGTAGTAGTAGTAGTAGTAGTAGTAGTAGTAGTAGAAGTAGAAGTAGTAATAGCAGCAGCAATAGCAGCAGTAGCAGCAGCAGCAGTAGTGGTGGTTGTTTGCTGGGGTGGTTGGGGGGTACCTTGCAGCGGCAGTGGTAGCAGCGGCGGTGGTGGTCGTTCTAAAGTAGTGAAGTATGCTAACAGAGTATCACCATGATCAGGATTTCTGTATCGTCTTGATATGGATGACTCCTGATGTTCTTGAAATTTGTTTGTTGTTGCTGTACGTTCCGACCCGCTCGTGCTGACACCTCAGCCGTTAGACTCTTCCAGTCTCACCATCGGGATGCCCAGATGCCGCAGTTCTCGTGCCTCAAGCGTCCGCGGAGGATTTGAAGTCCAGTTCGCCAGCACTTCGCACAGAAATTTGGGGGCACGGGATGCAGAGGTCAACAGGTAGAGACCGGCAGAGAGCCTAAACCCCAAATCCTAAACCCTAAGCCGCAAACCTGCTTTGGCAGGTTTTGCACTGGCCGGACAGCAGCGGCTTCGTTTCAACATCACCCGACCATGTAAGCTCTGTGAAAGTGGTTTTAAGTTGATCTAGCTCAGGCACCGGGTAGGCATACACACACATATATATATATATATATATTGTTTGCACACATCTTCCTACCATGCTAACGTACCCCAAGGCCCTGGGCCAATCATGTAAACGCCTGAATAAGTTCGTGATGTGATGTCGGGGCCGCAACAGCGACGGCGTTCATGCTGATTTTTGGCAGGACCATGTGTAAGCATGATGCTATGTGTATGTACACATGTGGGTATATCGTGGGCTAGTAACTACCCGAAGTTGTTGAGGATTTGCCCAAATACTGAACGACAGCCAAGGAAACTGGGGAGCTAGGTCGCCTAAGTTCCAACCGCGACTAATACCTATGATAAGGACTTAATAAGTCCTATTCACGGAAGTTTTGTCCCTTATCCCCCTCCCCCCTACGTCCCCCTAAGGGTCCCCATGACAAGAGGTTCAGGTCTGCGAGTGAAACCTAGACGTTGTGTCTGAAGCTTACAGGAAGAGGGAAGACAACCAATAATGCAATAATCCTAAGCCCCATACATGAAACCCGAAACCCAAAAACCCTAAACCCCAAACCCCAAACCCTAAACCCCTAAACCCTAAACGCCAAGCTTTAAGGCCCTAAAGCCCTAAACCCTAAACCCCTAAAAGTCGAAGAGCTTCAAGCCTCCGCGATGCTTCCGGCTCTGGTCGAAATCGCTGTCGGCACAGTCCCATCCTTTGCAATACCAGCAAACGGAGGATAGCAGGGAGTGTGAGCTTTTTGCAGCCAGGCAGGTGTCCACGAGGGCACAGGGCTACGAGTGAAAGAGTTCACAACTTCAGGATTTTGTGGTCTTGGAGTTTACAGGCTTACAGGGGCTTGGGCTATATAGTTTGGGGCATGTACTAGGGTTTCAGGATCTAGGGTGGTTTAGGGTTCAGGGCTTGCTTCATTTTTAGAATGTAGTGTAGTACTGTAGGCTACCCTAAACCCTAAACCCAGTATGTGCTAGGATTTTCTTTGGATTGTCGATGTAGCTATACTATCCTTAGGATTTTTTACTTTGTTCATATAAAACCCAAAAGCATATCAGCACTATTATATTTATTATGGTTCTAAGGGAGGTATAGGTAGGACTTGAGGTCCCTCAGCTTCGCGGTTTCAGCGGCTGATTTGGGCTTTCGGGTGCAAAAAATAATGCAATACCGTACGACTTACAGGACCAAGGGATTTGCTAAGTGAGGTCATAAGTAGCCTACATGAGTGTAGGTTTCGGGCTATAGTTGATGATAGCAATATTATAGCTATACGTATCTTGCTTATACTCCCTGCTTACTAAGCCCCTTGATCCTTTACCTGGCACATAGAGAGACAATTCTGGGAACACCGTCTGGGGCCTTGATGCTGATGGGCTCCCGATCGCAACCCAACCATTTTTTGGGATTGGGGTTTAAAAGTTAGGGGTTTACCTTAACCCTGAATAACCTACCTTTTCAGGGTTCCTCATTATGATTTCGTTATATAAGTCCCTAAAAAGGTAGGTTACTTGGGGTTAAGGTAGGGTTTAGACTTTAGGCTTGGGCTTAGGGGTTTAGGGTCTAGGGTTAGGACTTGGAGCTATTCGGTTTTAGTGCTTCGAGCCCCTGCAGCCGCATCATTCCTCACCCCGACACCCTATTCCAATTATTCAAACCCTCATATTAGGTCAGGCATGCCTGCTTGGTTCAAATCGTTTTGGGCGACCGCAAAGCGTCGTGCAGATGTCGTTCGCCTCGAAGCAGGTCAGTCAAGCCTATGCAATAGTTCAGGGTGAGTTTGGGGTTTTAGAGTGGCGGATTGAAGCCTTCCGAATATCCGAAGCTCATAACCTAAAGTCGACACCTTAGTCCAGAGGCCATGGAGTACTTTGGAATGACTGGACGTCTGTCCTGCTTGCCATCAGGTGGAGTGCCTCTGTGATCGCGTTCCACCATTTGAGAAGGTTGTTCTGCATGCGTGTGCCTACATGGGATAGTTACTTGCAGCTAAACCCTTAACCCGAAACCCACCCTAAACCCTATACGCTCCACCCGAAACCCACCCTAAACCCTCAACCCACCCTAAGCCCGAAACCCCAAACCCTGAACCAAGTCCTGAAGACTTTAGCAGAGTCCTTCTTGTCTCAACCCGCAAATCCCGCACCCTAAACACCCAATCCTAGCCTCACCATGCTGGGGGTTTAGGGTTTGGCCTTAAAAGCAAATCCCAAGCAATATTAATCGTAAACCCAAACCGTCACGGGCTCGGAATTCGAGCTTTACTGGTTCTGATTCGGAGCATGCCTTTAAACCAGATTTCCTAGACCCTGAACACACCCAGAGACTCCAATACCCCTTACTTAAGGAAAATTCCTTAAATCATATTAAGGATCCTACTATAATTTAAGGTATGTTCCTTAATTAAGGGGTATTGGAGTCTCTGGGCAACTCTTCCAAAACAGCTTGCTGTTTTTCTAGACTAAATGGTCTGACTAGAAGACCCCTAATGCTCCTTGGCAAGGTCTACCTTGACCCCAAATAACCTTTAATTTTAAGGACTTATATAAGGCAATAATAATAACAATAATAATAATAGTAGTAATAATAATAATAATAATAATAGGGAGCCCTAAAAAGGAAGGTTTTAAAGTGTCCCGGGAGGGTTTGGGTTTGGGGTTCACCCCACCGGATCTAAGTCGGCATCCTGATAGAAAAGCCGCTCCTTCTTGCTTGAAAA
Source organism: Symbiodinium sp. CCMP2592 (assembly GCA_905221615.1). Taxonomy (NCBI): domain Eukaryota; class Dinophyceae; order Suessiales; family Symbiodiniaceae; genus Symbiodinium; species Symbiodinium sp. CCMP2592. The sequence goes on along the minus strand of CAJNDT010000629.1, from coordinate 62,448 downwards.
GCCCATAATACTGTTGATGATATAAATCGTGCATTAACCATAATAAGGAGTATACCATAATTCCCATAGCTGAGGGTCCTTAAGGTCATGCAGGATTTATATCATCAACTGTATTATAGTTTTTTGTTCTACCAGGGTGATCCAAGGACCATCTTGCAGCACATACAGTTTATAGCTTCATGCTCTTAACCCTAACACTTATACTTAAATCCTAAACCCATAATTCATAATCCAGGCAGGAGAAGCAAGAACAACCTATATTTCAGGGACTTAGCTCCGCGTTTTGGGCCGGGAGATTCTCGCCTACCGGAGGATTCCCAGAACTTGGATACCAGTCCCTGAGAGAGGATGTGGCTTTTTATTTCTTGTGTTTCAGACCGCCGAGGTTTTGGGGCGCACCTTCGAGTGTTTACCTTAACAACAAGTAACCTACCTTTTTAGGGACGTATATAAAGAAATCATAATAAGGAACCCTAAAAAGGTAGGTTATTCAGGGTTAAGGTAGGGTTTAGGGTTCGATGGTGTGGGATCAGAGTCCTAGGTGGAGATCAGTTTGATCTAACAGGTAAGACCCTATGTCATCTGGTACGAGCGAGACATGACTAACACTGTACTGCGTGGCCTGAACGTATCTGCACATTTTCCCTGAGGGTCCATGTATATACCCCAATAGTATATACTTTGGCCGTGAAGTAGTCCCTATATAGGTACTTCGGGGCCAAAGTATACACTATTTGGGTACATGGACCCTTAGGGTTCTCCTTGTAAGAGTTGAGAGGCAGTCGGATCCCTGAGTGGTACCTTACTCATACACTTGGGCTTATCCCTGAAACATTGCAGCATTTCAAGCAGGCTCATATTACCTAGGCCTGGGTTTGTGGTTTCATTTGTAGGCTTTAGGTTTTAAGCCTGTGAAAGGTTCAATTTGTGCGGTTTCTTTCAGGGCGACTTTACCCCAGCCACACATTCGTATGTTAAGTTGACATATTTAGGAAGTGTAAAAGTTGGATACAATAAGGATAGCTACAATGTGGCTTGAAAGGCATTGAACCTCCACGTACAGTCACTATAATGTAGTGATCGGAGGAAAGGGTTCCGTATCTGTGTATATAGTACCAAATGACCTGAACCCCATTTCAATCATGAAGGCCCCTGCCTTACCCTGAAGTTGAGGGAAGCCTTCTAGAGCCCTGAAACCTTCATATACCCCTACAGCAACGCTCCTATGTAAGTTTAGGCCCTAAACCCTGAACCCTAAACCCTATTCCTGTTCCTCAGGCTCCTATGTAAATTTCAACTCTCAGAGTACTCCTGAACCCTATAGAAGCATTTGCTCCCGAGCTTGCGGGCGATCACCCTGGTTCTTAGTGTTTAGGGTTTAGGGCTTATGGTTCTTACTGTTTAGGGTTTAGGGTTTAGGGTTCTTGGTGTTTAGGGTTTAGGGCTCAGGGTTTAGGGTTTAGGGGGAATGGGAAGGGATCCCTATGATAGCACTTATAGTGGCCCTTAGAACCCATGTCCTACCCAGAACTCCTTTCCAAGAACTTAAGGAGTGAGCGGCCTGGAGCCGTGAACTCTGTGTGAGTTCTGCATTTTGTAAGGCTTCGACTATGATAAAGGGCCCAATCATGGCCTCAGTTACGGTTTCCTGTCACATATGTCCTGAAATGGGTAGGCGCTTTTTCGGTTAGGTTCTGACAGAAGCACCCCCAAAACCCCCGGAAATCTCGCACACCTGCTCTGCGTGCCACGGCGCGAATCCTGGCAAGGAAGGTTTATCTCCTCTCATCCCTGCAGGATCCTGGCGCTCCCCGTGTGTGCCCTTAAAAAAAAGCGTCTAGGGTAGGGGGCTAAATAGCTACCGATATACTAGTTTGGGGGTTCCTGAATTATTTTTATTTTATAGTATACTGGGCACCAAAACCCTATTCTAATTACTAAGGCCCCTATAGTATAGGATTTTATGACGCCTCGAACCGGCTTCCTCAAAGAGAGCACGCACGACGCGCTCGGACACTGAATGTGGGTCAGCGCACATCCTTCTAGTCGGAGCAGGACACTTTGTCCCGGAGCAAGGGCTTGTCAACTCTCATCTTTAAGAAGGTGCCCGGAGAGTCCAGTACGTGAATCCTTTGTCCGAAACTCTTTGTAGCTTCATGGGAGTTTCCGAAAGTACGGGGGGGTCCTTGTAATAAGGATCCTATTGTTTAGGGTACTATATTACACATAGGGTCCTGGTTTTTCGGAAACCCCCTCAAGGATGTTAAAGCACAAGCGACTCTCTAGGTTCATACGAAGGTGGATTGGCTCTGGCACTGTGGGCTCGCTTTCTGGTCTAGTCTTTCCTCTCTGACGGAGTTTAGCAGGTAACCTAGACCCTCCATCTACCCTCTATTAGACCCTAAATGCCCCTTATTTGGGACCAAATACCCCTATTTGAGGGTACAAGGAGGGTCCTGGAACAGACCTTGAACCTTAAACGCCAAATCCAAGCCCTAAGCCCTCCCTAAGACCAAAGCCGTGAGTCTTTCCTTTACGTAGCTACCCGTAGCGAGCAGAAGAGGGGGGTTTAAACACAAACCCTAACATACCGGACGAGTTATAGGCTAGTAGGGCTGCAAGGCTGCAGCAGCGACAAGCGGGGTTTGAGGTTGTGGAGTGAAGGCTCTAGGCTAGGGTTCAGGGTTTGGGGGTATGTTGGGGTTAATGACCCTAAACCCTAAACCCCTAAACCCGAAACCCTATACCCTGAACCTAATGGGTTAAGGCTTCAAGGATGTTAATCCCGAGTCCTCAGCCCGAACTCGAGGGCTTGAGCAGGCTTTGGGATTTAGGCTTTAGGCAGGCAGGGCTTACGGGTTCAGGATTTAGGGTTTGCGGGTTGAGGCTTCAGGGGTTTAGGGTTGTAGGAGTTCAGGTTTCTATATATATATATATATATATGTGTGTACATACATATACATATATATATATAGATAGATAGAGTGAGGTTTAGGGTTTACCTGTGGTGGGGACGCCGGTCCACCCGGCGACGCAAGTATCTTGTTGACACGAAAGGTCGCTGTCAAAAGGAAGACCTCGTGTTCTTCAGGTTGTGGGCAGGAGAAGCTCAACCCGGAAGGGTTACTCTCTTCAAGTTTAAAAACATACATATATATATATATATACATATGTATGTGTGTGTATATATATATATATAGAGAGAGATACATATGTATGTGTGTGTGTGTGTATACTGTGCTCTCTTAGGTTTGTGTGACCCCTCCAGACCTCCTACAACCTGACTGTGCAGTAAGGGCCCCAGACGAATGAGCCGCCACGGAGGAGCTGAAATTCACAGCTTTCCCTAAGGATCCATGTATCCAAATAGGGATCCTTTAAGGGGTTCCTTTAAGGGATACTAAAAGGGTTCTATAAGGGCTTTATAGGGTTTAGGGTGTAAGGGTCCATGTATTCAAACAGTATATACATTGGCATAAAGTGGTCCCTCTATAGATACTTTGGGGCCAAAAGTATATACTGTTTGGGTACATGGACCCTTGGGGTTTGCTATACCTTATACCCCTACCCCTTTGTTAGGTCACCGGTCTTAACTAAAGAACTAGCTACCCAATACAAGCGGTAAGGGTATGAGCCTACAGGTAGGGGCCTCCATAGTTACCTATACTATATTATAATTATGGTATAATGGGTTGAGGCCCCTATCTTAGACATGCAGACTACGTTTAGGAGTTTAGTTGTTTAGGGCTTTAGGCTTTAGGGTTTCATTTGAGACGTCGTCTTTATGAAACAGATTAGCGCTACACAGGGTTCAGAGTTCAAGGTGTAGGGTTCGGGGCTTGAACACCCCACCGATGCTGCGATGCCCTTCCGAGTAGTGGGCACCTGGGCTGGATTCATGGTATCGGAAACCCCTGAACCCCAAACCGCGATCGATATCGACAGCACTACCCTCAACCCCCCAGTCCACACCAGTCTTCCCATAGCTCAAAATTGCAGGCTACGTGCCGAATGCTTGTTTTTGAACCCTTGCGTAGGAAAATGCAAGCCCAGTGGATCTACTTACCCACTAGCCTAAACTCCAACCTTTAAGCTAGAAGCCCCGAAGCCCTAAGTCACGACCCCAAAAATCCGATTCTATAGGAGACATAATGTGTTCCCCCTTCGCGGATGTTGCACATTTGTCACGGGGCCCATGACAGGTGCTTGTGTCCAGAATGCTTTTGGCGTGGGTCTCGACTATGGGGCTGTGCATCTAAAACGACTCGACATGCCATATCGCGAATGAAACCTTATAGACTTTTCAAGCCCAAGTAGAACCCTATATAATTTAGTCACACCAGAAGAACTAGTAACCACAGTCGAATAGAACTCGAGCCCAGATCCTCTGAATCACGACCAAGCAGGGGAATCTACTTCAGGAACTGTTTCGGAGAAAAGCAACAAATAGAACTACGGCTTAGGTTTCCGGGTTCGGTCAGCACGGCAACACATCGTTCATAGATACTGCAATATCATGACATATATTAGATATCGTAGAAGATTGTACGATATGATCTAATGCACTACCTATGGGGTCATGCCCTACCCCTTCTTTAGGTGCTTACTGTTGTATAGAAGAGAACCTCACCATAAAACTAGGTCCCCTAAGAAAGTGTAGTGTCTGACTGCCAAGTAGTATTAAATGATCGTCATGCTGTTGATCATATAAATCCTGCATTACCTTAAGGACCCTAAACTATGGGAATTATGGTATATTCCTTATTATGGGCAATGCAGGATTTATATCATCAACCGTATTAAATGATCGTCATGAGACCCGGCTCGGTCCTTTATAAACCACAGAGACCCAGAGCTCTTTGCGCGTATTAGCCCGATCGAACGAAGGAGCAGGCAACGCTTGTCGAGACGGGGCGTCGCCTCAGGGTTTAGACTGATTTGGGGTTTCTTTAAGGGATCTATAGGGGTTTTGGGGTTTCTAGGGTTCCTTCAAAGGGATCTATATAGGGTTTAGGGGTTGAGGGGTTTAGGAATTTAGGGTTTAGGGGTTCAGAGGTTAGGGTTTAAGGTTTGTTTAGGCTGGTTTGGGAATTTTGGAAGGGCTTACTATAGGAGCCGTTTTGGGGGATCCTTATTATTTTTCTACTATACTATAACCCCAAACCCGATTCTCATTGTTGAGGCTCCTATATTACCCCCATAGGCGGTAACAAAATGGCCAACACCTGCGAACGGCTATTGTTTTGCATACGTGTCGGGTCCAGGTAAAACGGTAAACAGGCAAAGGGAAGAGGCACAGTTACCGGAGCCCCAGAGATTGCAACGACTGTAGAACGATCAATTAACCACCGTACACGCATGGAGACCGAAGATCTGGCAGCAGATTTCCTACGGTTCCCGAAGAAGTTGATGTGTAGCACAAGTCCCCAACCCTCCCCTCCTTTAATGCCTGGAACCATAGAGACATCTCGCTCCCCAGCAGACCAAGGGGGAGATCCGAGTGTTTGTCAGCCGAAACGCTTTCATATACTATGCGTAATACAGTGGAAGATATCACTGGTCCTTAGGGGACTGTATTTTATACCGCAGCTCTATTTCAATTATCCAGGCCCCCATCTTAGCCCATCGTATATGATCGCTGCACACTACGTCACTACGCTTTACTGCTGTACGCAGCAGCTCACTCATACTGGAACCCTATCCACAGTCTAGAGAGCTTAGTCGGATTGTCCAGAGAAGCCGCTGGGGTTGAAGTTTTGAAGAGTTTTGGATCTCCTCATGCCGAAGCAGGATGCTTGAGTTATATGCTTGAGTTATATGTCCTCGGGACCTTGCTAGGATAGAGTTGCTAGACAAGCACAAGAGCACTACATTGCAGCTGAGGTGATCGGTCGAGGGTGTTGGAGTGAAGCTGGTGTTCGTAACGTAAGCCAACAAGAAAGACTCAGAGATGGGAGTTATGGCCTGAACAACCATATAAGACCGGTTGGGGATAAGATTTAGGTCCTATAGGACTATGCGTGGCGGGCTCCGGGTGCTTCGAACGATGACGGCAGATCGCAGCAAGCGGTCCTTCCCACAGATGCCAACGGGAAGCTTTGAGGGTGTTCTGCAACCACCTACTACTACTACAACTACAACTACTACTACTACTACTACTACTACTACTACTACTACTACTACTACTACTACTACTACCGTGAGCAATTCACAACAGACGTAGGGTTTTTGTGGCTTTTAGATGTATCAGTTGAGTACTAGGATGCACAGTAGTAGCCTTATTCCCCTTATGGAGTTTTAGGTTCCTTATAAAGTTACGCATTTCCAAAAAGGGAGCCCTCTTTATTCCTAGGCTACTGGGCATCCTAGAATAGGGTTTGGGCGGACACGCTATACAATAGCTACAAGAAGGACTCTACGGGTAATGTAGTTTTAATCCCTAAAGGTCCTATGTACCGATATAGTAGAATGCAGGGCTTCCATAGTAGGAATTTAGGGGCTGCGCCCAGGTGCGGGCAGCGCGAGCTGTTGTCAGAAACCCGCGGTATATAGAAAAGTGCAACGTAGGCCCGAAGTGCGCAACTTGTGGGTGATCGTAGGCTCTCAGCCCCCGTCGGCCCTGCATGTAGCCCGCACCCCCCGTCCGCCGGACCCCGCTGATGCTCATGATGCGCGCCCTTTGGCGGCTTCCGCAACGCACTGTCGGTCGTGGCTTCTGCTTCGCAGACGAAGCTCATTCGTCTGAGCCATAGCTCAGTCCATACAGGGCAGCGAAGCGCTGCCCGATTTAAGAGCCTCCGGCTCAAGCCGCCGACCCCGTGGGCGGCAGACCAGAAGCCGAATGCACTTTTACAGGCAAAGTCGTTTGGTGTCCGCGAGGCCCGTAGGTTTAGTTCTAGAAGGAGACGCCAAGATGGGAAGTGCAAACAAAGCCTTACCGCAGGACTTAAACCCGAACCCCTAAACCGTCCTGAAACCCTATGTTCAACACCTTTAGAACCGTTTAGGGTTAGGGTTTCAGGAACATCTTCTCAGTGGCTGGGTATCTTATCCCATAAAAGGTTAACCTTTTAAATTGTGGCAGGGTCATGTAGGATCAGAAGAGCCCCAAAAGGTTTTCCAAGATTGTGAGACTAAACGGGAACCTTCAAGTTGACAAGCTTCGCTGGTGCGCTTCTAAGATTGTGAGACAAAACGGGGGGAAGAGGCGGAAGCACGCGAGGCTGCGCGACGATCACGCGAAGTAGGAACAAGGAGCACTTTGGAGCGGAGATGCCAAGGTTGAAGAGGAAGAAGCGGGCAAGGCGGGTGGGGGGGGAAAGGGGGCGGAAGGGGGAGGAGGGGGGGAGGGGTGGAGGGGGCGGGGAGGGGAGGGAGGGGGTGGAGGGGGGAGAGGAAGGGGGGGAGGGGGGGGAGGGGGGGCGGGGAGGGGGGGCAGGAAAAAAGAGAAAAAAATTGATGGTCTCCTGCAGTGAATTGATTTGAACCCAACGGGCTGTGGTGTGATGCTTTTGGGGGCTTGGGTGCTGCTTGCAAACAGCCATGGGGTACAGCCATGGGGTAAGCCTTAACCTAAACCGTCCTGAAACCCTATGTTCAACACCTTTAGAATCGTTTAGGGTTAGGGTTTCAGGAACATCTTCTCAGTGGCTGGGTATCTTATCCCATAAAAGGTTAACCTTTTAATTGTGGCAGGGTCATGTAGGATCAGAAGAGCCCCAAAAGGTTTTCCAAGATTGTGAGACTAAACGGGAACCTTCAAGTTGACAAGCTTCGCTGGTGCGCTTCTAAGATTGTGAGACAAAACGGGGGGAAGAGGCGGAAGCACGCGAGGCTGCGCGACGATCACGCGAAGTAGGAACAAGGAGCACTTTTGGAGCGGAGATGCCAAGGTTGAAGAGGAAGAAGGGGCAAGGCGGGGGGGAAAGGGGAGGGGAGGGAGGGGGAGGGTGAGCGGGGGAGGGGGGGAGGGGGGAGGGGAGGAAAAAGGAAAAAAAAATTGATGGTCTCCTACAGTGAACTGATTTGAACCCAAGGGGCTGTGGTGTGATGCTTTTGGGGGCTTGGGTGCTGCTTGCAAACAGCCATGGGGTAACCTAAACCGTCCTGAAACCCTATGTTCAACACCTTTAGAATCGTTTAGGGTTAGGGTTTCAGGAACATCTTCTCAGTGGCTGGGTATCTTATCCCATAAAAGGTTAACCTTTTAATTGTGGCAGGGTCATGTAGGATCAGAAGAGCCCCAAAAGGTTTTCCAAGATTGTGAGACTAAGCGGGAACCTTCAAGTTGACAAGCTTCGCTGGTGCGCTTCTAAGATTGTGAGACAAAACGGGGGGAAGAGGCGGAAGCACGCGAGGCTGCGCGACGATCACGCGAAGTAGGAACAAGGAGGGGAAGGGAGAGAGAGGGGGGGAGGAAAAAAAAAAAATGATGGTCTCCCACAGTGAACTGATTTGAACCCAATGGTGTGATGTTTTTTGGGGCTTGGGTGCTGCTTGCAAACAGCCATGGGGTACCCCCCCCCCCTAGGTGCGCCCGGTTTGCGGGATTTTTGGTGTGGAGGAGGGAAAAAGGGAGGTTAACACCTCCAAGCCCATCGAAACCCATCCAACACGCCGCCAGGGTCGGCGGATTATTAGCATGACTTAGGGAAGTATTCCCCACAACAATACATAGGACCCTTTGGGAATGTAGGTAAAAGCACACACATATATATATATATATAAACATGTACATACACACACAGATACATTCTATTCTTGGGTGCCTCACCCCATGACCCTACGTCAATGTATGACTAAGCCCCCTCCTCTAGCAAGGATTGCAATACGCTGTTGAATATTTACGCACTTAAGGAAAGGGATGTTATTAATCAGCTCTACGTCAGATCTGCAGCAGCTCCTCTCTGCTTCCCAAAATCCGACGCCGTGGGCCAGACGCACCTGGCTGCGTTTTGGGTTTTTTCGAGAGCTTACTTACCGGGAAGTTAGCAAGTAGAGACACAGGCTAGAGACTCTAGCTATAAATAAGCACTTGCATGGTAATTAACTCCAGCTAAGGCTTAACTAAGGTGCCTTTCTTTCTCAGTTCCCTCACAGGGTTTAGGCCCTTGCTTTTGTTGCTGGGTTTCGATTTTTCGAACTACCAAAGTGTAGCTAGGCCATGCTTTGCTTTTGGTTCGCCCGCCTTTGTCCGATTGCAGTTGTATGGATGAAATAGCCATGCCCTGGGTTCGCCCCCTAAACCCCACGGTTTAGGGTTTAGGGTTCAGGGTTTCGGGTTTCCTAAACCCCCCACCCTGGCAGGGCTGATCCCTGGGAATCCGAGAAACACCCAAACAAAACCCGAAGGCAAAGTGATGCCGAAACTCTACTCTGCAGGTGTTCAGGGTTTAACCCCTAGCTAAACCGCTATAGATCCCTTGTAGATCCCTTTGACGGAACCCTATAGATCCCTTAAAGACGCGACTCGAAAAGCAAGCACCATCAAGCCTTTTCGAGCCTTTCTGGCCCCCACCGAAGCTGGCCCGCATAGGCTCGGATTTTGCCAGAATTCAGCCAGAGCTTTTCGCCTCACTCGTCAAAAAAACCGCAATGGGTCTCAGGTTTTGGGAGTTTCTTGCGGTTCATCGTTTTAATGTGCCGTTATGTGAAAGTTTCTGTGCCGTGTCACAGATGTTTGTAACAGAGGGTTATACGGCACCCAACAAAAATACACTTATGCCAGGGTAGGTCAAACACACCAACACAGCGATAGCTCACCGAGACGACCTCGAGACCACGAGCACGAGAACATCACCAGAAGACCACCAGGAAACGATCAGGAAACCCTCCAAAGACTACAAGGAGATCACGGGAGACCACCACAGAGACCCCCGAAACCTTATGGAACGCTCCAAACCTTATTCTAATCGTTAAGGCCCCTACATTGCTGGGTTCTGTTTGTTCAAGGTGTGGGAATCAGAACGTGAGGTGGCTTGCGTCTTTGAGGCTCTGATAGTAGATCCTAGCTCCCTTGGGGCAGGGTTTAGGAAAGTTTCGGGGTTAGGATGAGTCTCAGAATCCAAACTGCAACTCTATAGTAGCCAGCCACGGTTCACCCTAAACCCTAATCCCTGCGCCCTTATAAACCCTACCCCCATCCGAGGTCTTGAATCGAGTGGGTCCGGATAAGCAGAAATCCACAGAAGCGGACGACCAGCTTTATATGAAGAAGGCTGCGTGAAGCCGGTGAAGCTTTGGGTTAATTAGGGTGTAGGGTTTGGGGGTTAGGACTTGTAGGAGTTAGGGTATAGGGTTTAGGATTTAGGGGTTTAGGGTTGAGGGGTGAGGATGTAGGGTTTGGGGGTTATAAGGTTCGTCCAGGATACAAGGGACACGGCCTCAGACCGTGGGTTTAGGGTCTTTAGAACTTTCTTCAACTGTTGGCTAAGGGGTTTAGGGTTTAGGGCTCTAGTATCGGGTTTTAGGGTTTAGGGTTCCTGTAGGCTAAGCTTTTGGTGCTTGCAGCTCTTATTCTGAGTTTAGGATGTCAGGATTGAATACGGCCAGTTCCAGTGAGCTTTATCTGAGCATGCTGGCTTAGGGTCGAATACGTGTCAAAGGCGTCCCCTTCTTTTTGGTTGTCGGGGCTGCCGGGTTCGAAAGGGCTTAGAATTCCCAAACGCGCAGGGTTCAAACGGATCCACGGTAGGTATCATGCTTTCTACTCTACTCTACTATACTCTACTATACGCGACTATTCCATGCTGTACTATACAGTGCAAATCGATACTATGCTATGCTACGCTACACCATACCGGTTCATTGTGTCAGGACCTCGGGTCAATGGTTGAAGTTAGAGGTTTTGTAATGTGTTCTGCTGTTTTTGTTATTGTTCCCAGACCCACTAGAGCAAGAGTGGAACCTTAAAGCTCAGCTTATCAGGCCCATCGAGTCGTAGCATGCTTTGCAGGGTGGTGTCAATTGTTTCGTGATCTTTCACGCGGTATTCTTACTTAAGAACAGTAGTGGGGCTTCTCCTAACTTCGTTTTAGAGTTCTGGATTTCGAGGTGCAAGGTTGTGTTCTGAAGCCTAGAAGTTCAGGGTGGTTTGGCGATGCTAGGGTTCAAGGTTCAGACAAGATGAATACGCAATTGGGGTTCAAGGCTCGTGTTTACAAGCTTCTTGGGGTTTGGGGTCGCATGTCGCAGCTTGTGTTCAATGCATCGCAAAACGCTGCCAGGCAAAGCAGTTCGCGGACATCATCGACAAAATGCGCCTTGTTCCAAAAACATCATTGTTCCTGCAGGGAGGAGATGGTTGAATTTGATGCAGTAACAGTATGTAGAGATACAATCGCCTGAGCATCACCGCCGCCGCCCCGACTGCCACCACAACCACACCAACACCATCAAAACTTCAACGCCAACACCAGCTGCAGCAGCAGCAGCAGCAGCAGCAGCAGCAGCGGCGACAGCAAAAACAACAGCAACACTCCCGGGAGACTGAAGCAAGAAACCCATAAACCCTAATCCCTGCAACCTCAAGCCAAGACTAATAAGCAGCAGACCTCACCCCAAGCCTTCAAAAAGGGTGTGCTACAAAAAAAAGCTTGGCTGGCTAGTGGATACTCTCGATTAGTTCTCCCTGCATGCCAAGCGATCCTCCACCCCAGGTGGTGATGAACTCGGACTTCAATTTCTCGGTTCACCGGTCAGTAATCACGAAGCCGCAAATTGGGATCTGGCTACTCGCTTCCCCCTCAGGCCAAACTGGTGATAAGCGAGCCCAGTACAGACTCGCAAGCCCTTCAACCAGAAGCACCTCTGAGCATCAGACACCCTTACAACCTAAACCCTAAACCCCTAAACCCTAAACCCTAAACCATAGAAGCCTGTAAAGAACCCTGTTGGAGCTCTTAGAACCGACCCTAAAGCTTTCAGGACAGCCATGGATCCCGACAGGAGGACTTCGGCTAATGACGGGCTGTCTGTCGCCCAGATGCTGGTTCCAGGTTGCGGGCCGGGTTCTATATAAGTCTTGAAGTCTTTGCTGACGGTTCCTCTGAGGGTAAACGGAGTTCTACAAGTTGTTGTGGGGCCTGGAAGGGAATGTGGCTTGCATAACGAGTTATCTGTGGGTTGGGATAAGGTTTCTATACATGTTTTTTGCGCTACAGGGTTCTGGAACGAGGGTTCAGGCTTCTAGGTTCTACCTGGGGGTAGTAGAGGTTCCATGGTGAGGGGGGGAGGGTTTTTACATTGTTCGGTTTGATGGCTTGTAGGGCTTTTTGCATCTAGGGTGTAGGGTTTGGGCCCAAAATCTGCCTCGCCCTGGCCTGAGGCCTGAGTGCTGAGCGATCATGTAGGGTCATGACACCTAAACCCTAAACCCTAAACCCAGGATCCGCTTGGCTTTGAATTCCCTATTCGTGAAGAGCATCAGGACGATCACCCTAATGTTCCAGGTGCATTGTATAGTATTTAGTTTGACCTCTATTATGGAGTTTCCATTGTAACAGCTTCAACTAACCGGGCACATGGACCCCTAGTGTCTTGGCAAGGAGTCAAGAACAGATCAGCACATGATGTCGTATCGTAAGACAGAACAGCTTCGACTGATGACGATAACACCGACATATGTGGGTGGTTGTGTCCTCCTGCTTCTTCCCCTCCTCCTCCTCCTTCTGCTCCTGGTTCTGCTGGCGCTGCAAGTCTTTGCAACCATGTTTGGAATAACAACACAGATGTGTAGAGAGGCAGCTGTACATGCATGTTCTAATATATGTGTGTGTGTGTGTCTATTTATGTGTATATATTTATATAGACAAATTTAACTTGTGCACACAAGAAGAGGAACCTAGGCTGCATAACTGTAGAATGTTAGTCAACAGATGGTAGTGTCCTTGGTCGCCGAATGCGATTTCATCGTTTTCGACATCGCCTTATACGCTGTCCTTGTCGGTGTCGCCAGCCGTATTGGCATTTGCGTCCGTCCCTACCCTAGTCGCAATGGCATCACCATCATCATCATCATCATCATCATAGCCATTACCGTCGTCGTCATCAGCGGCAGCATCCGCATGACAACCATCGACCCGATGGTCCTGGCGGTTGTCGGACCAAAGTCGTCAGTCATGCTCTGTTTTCTTTTTTCAGGTGTTCGCCTCCACACTGCCCGGATCGCTGTTGTCGCATCACAAGCCCCGTTGCAATCCACAACCGCGACCATCAAGCTCTGAGAACCCAGAACCCACGCCCTACTGGTCCCAACCAAGGCTTGTCAACCCAACCCAACATGTCACTATCGGTCGAATTACTGTCATGCTATTGAGCTGATCTTCAGGCTGTGTTGTCACTTAGTCTACTTGGTACTGTATACTCTGAACTGTACCTACATCTGCCACGATGTTGAGCATTTACAGCTATACTTGGAGTCTAGATCCCAAGCCCTAAACCCCAAGCCCTAAAAGACCCTAAACCCTAAGCCCCTAACCCTTTCCTTTCGGATTTTTTCGACCGCTTAGCTCCGAAGAGGCGGCCACTACACCGCCCCCTGCGCAGGAATCCCTGCCACCGAGCTTCCCTTCTTGCGGAAGGAATGGTTTTCAGTATGCTACAGGGGCCTGAATACTTACTAATGCCATTTAGGGAGTCCTTATGGTAGAATGGGCCCCAAAACCCCATCTTCTAATTATTACTAGTAAGGCCCTTACATTACTGGGAGTACCCGGCCGGTATGGACACCCTCGGGGGTGCCACAGGCTTCCAGCGAAGGATCCGGATCGTGCTCTTAGTACGGAACCTCTCGGATGTGATACCTCTCCTGTGGCTTTTAGGGTTTAGGGTTGAGGGAATGGGGTACAAGTATAACTACTATTACTACCATTCTTCCATTCCCTACTTACCAAAAGTAAGATGGAAGTCGACGACGCCCTGCTTCCGGATCATCTTCACGCCCCAATGCCATGAATCATTCAACTATCTTAAACCTCAAACCCTAAGCTATGCACCCAAACCCTGAACTTTGCCTAAACCCTAAAGCTATCTTAAACCTCAAATCCTAAGCTATAAACCATCAACTTTGCCTAAACCCTAAACTCTGAATTGCTAAGCTCTAAACCCTAAACCCTCAACTTTGCCTAAACCCTAAACTCTGAATCCTTATCGGCCCAAACTCTGAGCCCAGGTCCCACGCTTTCCTGGCCGAGGCATGGTCCCGCAGAGCCTTCCGCACGAGATTCTTGGGTTAACGTTTGGGGGCTTAGGGTTGCCTATACAGGATCCATATAGGGGTTCTTTTAAGGGTTCCGGTTTAAAGGGTCTACGGGTTCAGGGTTTAGGGTTTGGGGTGTAGGGTTTAGGGTTTAGGGATCTCAATATATGGTGTCGGGTTAATAGTTAAGGGTTTATCAACTCGCCACTCTGAGGCTCTGAAACTGCGCCTGAACCCCAAACCTTGAAGTGCAGCCACAAATCCCGAACCTTAATCTTAAACAGAAAACCGAACATCGCACCCCAATCTCACATGTGCCCTAAAACCCGAGCCCTTGAGACTCCCAAACGCTCCTCCAAGAATCCTTCAACATCTTGAAAGAACACCGAAGACACACCCCTTAAGCCCAACACGGCAGGCGGGTCCTGGGTCAAAGCCGGCAGAGAAAGCGGCGGAGAAAGCCGGCACACCCAAGGCTGAGATGGAAAGAGGGAGAGAAAAGTCTAAAGTGATAGTGATAATAGAACTTATGCTGCAACATATGTACATTATATATACAGATATAGACAGAGAGATATGTATGCATGCATCTACCTGTGTATATATGTATACACACCATCCACACCAATCAGTATATATATATATATATATATACATGCCAAGATCTGTATCTTCATAGACACATGCATATATCAAGGGGGAAGAACAGAAAGGCAGAGAGAGCGAGAGAGAGAGATAGAGAGAGAGACTGTGTGTGTGTGTGTGTGTGTGTGTGTGTGTGTTTGTCGGTGTGTGCGCGCTAATTAGAGACCACCTAGCTTCAGGTTCGGGATCTAAGTTTGAGGGTTGAAATAGTTCGGCAGACTGGCAAGTGGATCATGTCTTCGGTCATGCAACTGATGTCGATGCACATATGCTCAACTGTCTACCTGCCCATACGCGTATTTTGTAGGCTTATGTGCGTGTTATGCAGGATTTCAGACGAGGGCTTTTGGGCAGTTGCTGCAAAGTACGATTTTGTTTCGGAAGGGAGGGTGTGTTCACGGCGATCTTTGTTCTCCTAAAGTGTTCGGGGTTGAGACGGTATTGGATTTACCCATAGGTGGAAAGCCTTTCGTGGATGCCTGCCGGGTCGAACGTTAGAACCCCTTGTTGTTGGGTTCCCTGTTTCAGTAGTATGAGATCTGAGCCGCACGAATGCGGAGCATGTTTCGGTGCTTCGAACCTTCTGCTTCGTATGGGAGGTTGGGAAGTCATATTTTTCCAAGAGGGTAGCGTGGCAGCTGCTAAAGCCAAGAACCGTGGAAGGTACACAGCACCCAGACGTACCTTGCAAGAGTTGTGGGGTTCTGAACTGCGTTGCACCAAGTTACCTCATGGTGAACACATATCTTTACAACAAATCTTTCTGCACGTAGATCGAGCGTTTCAAGATTCCGTGAGATACCAAGTAGACGTACTAAGACAAAAGAGCTTTCCAGCAACCCTAGAGAATTACGTCTACAGACGCGTCCCAAACATTGCCCCTAAGGCGTAACCCTAAGGCTCCATGTACTCTTATGGTATATGCTCAGGCCTTTAAGTACCTATATAGGTACCCCTATGAGGCCTAAGTACATATGCTACCTAGGTACATGGACCCTTAGGGTAACCCCAGCAGCCAATCCTACTCGAGCTTCAGGCTCGAGGATTTGGGCTTACAAGAAGGTCTAGGGTTTTACGGTATAGGGTTTAGGGTTTTACCGGTGTAGGAGTCGGATTATTCAGGTTGACGAGAAATCCTTCTAGAGCGTCGTCTTGAGCTATGAACCCCGAAACCTCCAAGCAGTTCCCCCCTTTTTCCACACAAAGAACCCTCAAACAGCCATGAGGATGATCCGTAATGTATATACATATACATATATATATATATATATACGTACATCAAAATCTAAACCCTAAAACCTGAAACCCTAAATCGGAAAACAACAACCTGATCCACCATCCCCACAACACCCTTTAATGGAACTGTTGTGCTCCTTAAGAGTGGGTAATAGTGGGTAATTAAGTATGTAGGGTATGATAGTGCTGGAGCCATAAACCTTAAACCCTAAACCCCTGGATCCTAAATCCTAGCCCTAACCCTCCACGCTGAACCCAAACGAAACTCTGCATGCGTCGTGAGGCAGAGGCGCCCGCCCCGAAGGCCACCGCGAAGAAGTGACCGAAGGAGGGAGCCGTCTCGGGCCGCAAGGAGAAAGCCTTGGGTAGTTACAGGGTAGAGGTATAGGGTGTAGGGTTTAGGGTGTAGGGTAGGGGTTAAGTGGGCTTCGATCCGACGATCCTGTTCCATAGCTGCTAGTATAGCTGACAGCGAGCTTCAAGTTTCCTTCATAGGCGGTATCTGTGGAAGGTTCAGCAAAGCAGGGGCCTTGAATATAGAGCCCTATATCAAAGGAATTTCTTTCACTGCCAAGATCCCGACAGAATGTAGCCTGGTTTCAGCACTCCCACCTATCTCAGCTTGAAACTGAAAGTGGTATTGGATAGGGGCAGTTGGTTTGGACAGGTATGGCGTTCTGTGTTAGTCGGACGGGGACTCAGGGTCAGTCCGAAATCCCAAATGGTTGAGCCGCTCAAAGAGTGCTGTAGATGTGGTGTTGCGTCCGCCGGGCCGCTGTTCAAGCAAGCAGTTCGAGCATCTTGTTTATTTGAGGGGTGGGGCACCGTAAAGAGTTCAAGGTTCGGTCACGGTGTTCGGTGACTGGCGACCTATGCGTGACGGAGGCTCCCCTGCTGCAAAATACTGTTGATGATCGAAATCCTGCATTGCCTGAAGGACCCTAAACTATTGGAATTATGGTATATTCCTTATTATGGGTAATGCAGGATTTATATCATCAACCGTAGTTGAGCTGACAGCCTCATGCAGTGCTGGCAGTGGACCTGGGACAGAGCTTTGGTCTGCCGTTTGGTTTAGGGCCTAACCTAACCGCTACACCATGCCCCCAAGACCCGAACCCCCAAATTTTAAACCCTAAGCCCAAAACCCTAAGTCCTAAACTCCAAAACTAACTAAAGCCCCCAAAACCCTGATGACCTAAAGTCTGTAGGATACAACTTCAGCGGGCCAAAGTGAGGCCTCTAAGCGGCCTCCTGCATAGGTGCCAACGTATATACTAACCAGATACATGGAGCCCGAAACCCAAAACCCTTATAGCACCCTTACCGTACCCTTCAAGAAACATGAAGTCCTACTTTTTGATGTTTTATATCCTGCTAATAAGGAATAGTCCATTGTTCCCATAGCCTAGGGTCATGAAGGTAATGCAGGATTGATATCATCCACCGTTGGGAATGCGACCGGTCCCAGTAATATATGGGCCTTAATAATTACCTATACTATCTTGGGGGTTCCTTAATATAGTTATAGTATAATCTGACCCAAAAACCCTACTCTAATTATTACGGCCCCTACAGTATCAACGATGCAGCATTGAACCTGAGAGCTGCAAAGCCTGAACTTTGCCTTCCAATTCATAAGCCCACGTCACTTCCGGGTGTTTAGGGGGTTATGTTCAGGGTTTAGGGGTTTAAAATCAGGGATTAGGGGTTTAAGTTCAGGGTTTAGGGGTTTAAGTTCAGGGTTCATGGATTTAGGATTGTAGGGTTTAGGGTTTAGGGATACAGGTTTTAGGGTTTAGGATTTAGGGCTTGAACTCAAGACAACCTGTGCTCAACTCTCAAGGATGCAGTGATCCCTAAAGCCCTGGACTCTAAACCTACCTGGGGATCCAAAGCATTGAGAACCTATACTTGATTAAGTGGTCATAACCGACTATTTTGTAGGGTTTGGGGATATACAAGTAGGGTTGGCTGTGTTGAACCCGGCATTGAGCTTCTGTTAGGAGTCGAAGCGCTCAACACCCTAAGCCCTAACTTCCTTTCGATATCATAGCTCTAGCCCGCTTTATGTCAAACCCTCACAACCTCAGAAGCCCCAAACCCTACCCTAAACCCTAAACCTAGATCCATAACAGCGGCCCTGCTCTGTAGAACCCGAAATCCTGAAAGCCCTGAACCCGCAAGACCCAACACCCGGAGCTAGTCTAGAAGGCAAGCTTACAGCGCACATGCCTTTTTTGGCGAAGTCAAGTACTAAGTGGGGTTTTGTGTTTAGGGTTCTGGGCGGTGGCCTTTAACCCCAAACCGTAAACAGTGGAAAGTTCTAGGAAGACTTCAGCACCAGCTAGGGGTTTGGTCGCTGACACGTGTAGGACTCAGGGTACGTTCAGGGTGTAGATGGCAAAGTTCTTAAAGTCTAAACTCCAAACCTCATCCCCTCACCCTAACCCTGAACCATAACTTGGTCTTTCGTCGACGGCCTGTGACCTTATGCGGAAAAAGAGCAAACAAAAACAACAACAAACATACACTGAACCATAAGCAGTCAGAAGGTCCATACAGATTCGGAAGACATGATGCCGAGCTTGCGTGCCGAAGCAAGTGTGAACCTGCGGCCTCTGCCTAGCGAGCGTCCCTTTGGGGTTGATGGTTGTAGGCGTTGGATTTGTGGTTTATGATATTCTGGGTTCTGACGGTCTAGCATAGTAATCCCACCCTAAACCTTAAAACATGGGTCCTGCAGGCCTAAGAATCAAGTCTCAAAGTCTTTGTACCTGTGCAAATACTCGTAGCATACATCAGGCTTCGGGGGCTGAAGGTTTAAGAATAAGAATTACCCGAAGCTTAGGGGGGGCTGAAGGCTTAAGAACTACCCGAACCCTAGAAAGTCTGCCTTGTTAGGGCTTGTTATCATGACTTCCTTATGTAAGGCCTTGAAAAGAAGGTACAGTAGGTTCCTTAGGGTCCAGGTAAGGTTTAGTGACCTAGGGCGAGCGCTCTGGAAGCCAATGTGTGGGCATGCGATTGCCCGAGCCGGAGGCCTGGGAGACCCAACAAAAAGACCTCTGGCAAAATGAGCAGTGTGGTTGGGGTTTAGGGTTTAGGGTTTCGGGATGCTTTTGCTTGGAGGATTTGGGGATGAAAATAGAGAGTAGCTTAGGTTACGACTTGAAGTAAGTGGGTGAGAGTTGAGGTAGACTCAGATGTTGCTTTATCTATAACTTGCAACCCTAGAACCATGCTTGCCAAGCATCCTGACCGACCGAGCCCACGATCAGGGTCCATCTAACTTAGGACTCACTTTGACCGCAACGGCTCTTGTAAAAAGGTAGATTCGGGTCGCATTACCCATTGGCTCCGTTGTAGTTCCTGTTTGGGATTACCTTATAGGATCCTAAACATAAGCCACGAAAAGAAGCTGCAATGGAACCTACAGGTACTTGCTATAAAGGCATGTAGGACCTTTTCCGCTTTGAGCATGGGGCTGGCGCTTTTGGATACCGTGAATGCGATTCCAAGCAAAGGACTGCCCGAATGTATGACACCCAACCAAAAGAGCTTCCGACGTTCGCAACATCAGATGTCCTGTAGGTTCAGGATGTAGGGTCCCAAGTCCTGCTCATACACCGAAGGCTCCATGTATCCAGGTGGTACATACGTTGACCTTACACAACGTAACTACTACTGCCAGGCCAAAGTGCATACTTCATTAATACGTAGGCCCTTAGAGAAACTTGCTGCTGTTCATAGTGTGTTACCTGGGATGGTTCATGGTTTCTGCGCCGAAGTAGTGTGCCGATTGGTAGGAGACTTGGTGTCGAGGGTTTGGGCTTTTTCGAAGAGGTTTTATAGAGCTGACAGCCCATTCGAGTGTCCAGGTAAACTCCCAACCTTCAAGCTGTTCACCCTCAACTCCCAATCCTCTAGCTACAGTGCTGCTTACGGGCTCCCTCTGGGAAAAGTTTGGAAATATACCTCAAACCACTATTCTAAACATTCCGGCCCCGATTCGAGCCCCTAAAGTTCAAGGTCCAAAGTTTCAGAAGCCCCAAAAGACAAGCTGCAAACCCGAACCCCTCAAACCCTACACCCTCTACTTGGAGGTTCAGGGGTAGGTATAAGTGGGGTTATAAGTAGGATAAGTATAGTTATAACCCATATTAGGGGACTTAGAACCCTGCTTATAAGTACCCATGAACCCTAAACCCTATACCCTTCTAGAATCCCTATAGATCCCTGTATATAAAGGACCCCTATAAACCCTACCTATAACTACCCATGAACCTCCTTGTCCCCACTCACCAAAGCCGGTGGTCTGCAGCTCTGGCTTGTGAGGGGAGAGGAGACTAGGCCCAGCTCCAGAGATTGGATCAGGCTTCGTGCTGAGACGGAAAGGAGTCTTTGCGGTTGATGATAGAAATCCTGTTACCCATAATAAGGAATATACCATAATTCCGCAGGGTCATGAAGGTAATGCAGGATTTTAGATCATCTTCACAACAGTAGTAGTTAGTATAGGGCTATGGGGTGTTTTTCATTTTGCGATCGCAACAAAATCTTTCCCAACCGCCTCAAATCGGAAACCTCAACGCCCACATCTCTCCCCAAAACCTAAACCCAACAACCAAGCCCTGTGCCTTAAGCCCGAGGCCCTTGAAGCCGTTGGAACTTGTCACTCCCAATGCCTAAGCCTGAATACCCTCTCCGAGCCCAATTTATAAAACCAACCTAGGGGCTTGTATAAGGGAATCTAAGAATGGGAAGGACGCCTGGTACGTGATCGGCGTTTGGTGGCACAGCTGACACAGCAAATGTGTCAAAACTCGGATGAAAATGTGCATTCAGGCTAACCGCTGTGCTGGGAAAGGCGCAGAATCCCTGTGACAGGTCGATCCCTTAAGGAAATGGTCCTGGTGCTGCAGTCAAAGCCATTTTTTTGAGCACTGTGTTGCAGAAACTTTGTCAGCAGCACGTGTTGCCGCTCTGCAGAGCATTACAAGAGCTCCGTACACATCTGAAATCAAAGAGGGTGGAACTTTTGTGAAGCCAAACAGCAGGGGAGGGCCGACAGGTCCGGAGCCCCCATAGCATGCCTGGAAGGCCTTCATCTCTATATCTCTGTGTCTCGAAATCTCTAGATCTCCAAGTCTCTATCTCTCTTATCTCTTTGTCTCTACATCTGCATCTCTGCATCTCTATCTATATGTGTATCTTTATCTAGACAAGTATATGTATGTATGCATGTGTCATATATATATATATGCATAGCCAGAACCGTAGACTTGCTTCTAAGGGAATGTCTTAAATTGCCCCATACCCCGAAAATCCAAAAACATCATGAACACCCTGAAAAGCCGTGGAGCTTCGAATCTTTAAAGATGGCTCCATGACTCTGTGCTACCCTGTAAAGTCCATGTAACACCCTGAAAAGTATTGAAAAGCCCTTGCAACAGCTTAATTGACCATAGTAACTCCTTCATAAGCTTTAAAGACCCTTCAAGGTCGCCATGGCGGAAGCAGCTGCGGCCGCTGCTCCCGAGGCAGTTATCAAGAGCATTTGGTTTGTTTTTGTTCTGTCTGTTTTCGAGGGGCCGGGTCGACGGATTCAGCTTCCAGCTTTAGGTTCCCGTGAGGTCCTAAGCCTGGCTTTTAAGAGCAAAAAATGACCCGTAAGGATTTATACACGCGCGCAGCGCTTGTGGAAATACCCAAAAAGTAGCCTTTGCACAGTCGAGAATTGTAGGGCTCTTGCAATATTCAGATCCGTGTTACTGTCCGTACTGAAGAATCCACCAGGGGGCCTGCGTCGCATTGGTAGAAGGACCGCTGCGGTAGATGTTTTTGGAGTCAACCGGTGATCCATCCCTACCAGTACATCAGATGTCGGATCGATTAGTATGTATGACATAATTCAACTACTAATACCTTTAAGTTATAGTTTCACCATACTATGGATACCCCAAGCCCTGCTCTAATTACTGAGGCAGCTGCAGCATTTCTAAAAGCTGATGCAGAAGCCGGAAATCGAAACTTGCTCGGAAGCTCGGGGATGGTTGGGGTCGACATATACATACATACATACATACATACATACATACATATATATATATATATATATATATATATACACGTATGTATATGTATATATATATATATATATATATATATATATATATGTTTTTACATATATGTATATGTACGTGTAAATGTTTATGTAACTGTGTATGTGTGTATAGGTGTATGTATATGTATATGTCTATATGTATATGTACATGTACATTTATGTGTATGGGCACATGGATCTACCAGTCTGGGTTGAGGGTTAAGGGTTACGTGCGCTATGTAGATACATGAGCAGATGAATTGAATGGTATTTCTATGTCACTTAGGTTCCATGTACGTATCAAGTAGATAGTCTATAATTAGGCCTCAGGTACTTTAGAGCCGGACTATGTGCTGTACAGGTATGTGGACCCTTAGGACATGTATGCATGCAGACTGATAAACTCTGCCAAGGATGATAACTAGCGCTGAAGCCAAAACCCCAGACCCAAATTTTAAAGCTCTACATCATAGTATGGCCCCCAGGGGCTGTGACTTCACTGTACTTCCAAAGGTAGCAGTACCCTAAACCTTATACCCTAAACCTTATAAACCCTACACCCTAACCCTAAACCGTGGTAGTAGTCGGTAGTAGTAGTAGAGGTCTAGAAGTCTTCTATGAGAAAACGACCTGAAAGATCTTCAGGCCGGCGAGGATGCAAAGCGTCAGAAGACGGAGGCTGGGATAAGCTGTCTGCTTCTTAGTAGGGAATGGGGATCCTTGAAAGGGTTACTATAAGAGTTATTATAAGGGTTGTTATCAGGGTTATACTATAGGGGTTTAGGGTTCTTAGTCGGCTGTCTGGTTCTTAGTAGGGAATCGGGGAATGGATGGAGACCATTACTGCGGACTAGTTTGAGACTACTATAGGGATCCATTCCCCCATTCCCTACGACTCAGCACCAGACAGTAAGAGAGCGTCTCCTGCAAGGCGGAAAAGGGGACACATTATTTTCCAATAAGGCCCATGTAGTAGTTTAATCGGTTTTGTGCGTGCTTGTTCCACGTTCGGGGCACAGACTACAACAGTACCGAGAGGTTAATTTTCTGGATTCCTTCGGGTTCTGGGTTTGGGGAGAGGGCTGTAGATATCTCGCACAGACTTTCCGACCTCCATTTGCAGTCGCAGAAACAAATCGAAAGCACTAGTCATTACCCCAAACCCAAGCCACGAAAGCCTACAGCCGCAAAACCCAATCCATGAAAACCCAAAACTCCCAAACCCCACAAATCCGAAAGCTCTAAGGTGCGACACCCGGAAACCCAAGCCAGCGATTTGTAAGCACGAGCCCCTCACCTTGGGCTCGAAGAGGCTCTAGCTCTTGGAGCATAGGATATGATAGGGTTTTCACTGGCCCTGACACGGGTTGGGCTCAATAGAGGGACCTGAACAGTTCGAACAGGGTTATTTTGTGGGATTACGGTACAGGTGCGACTGTGAGGGACTACGATTACCGTTGCGAGCTCGCAAGCACTGCAAACTCTGTAAATCAAAGAAAAGATTACTAAACAGAAGAACGAGCAACAGAAAAAAACAAACAAGAAACATAACAGGTGACCGTGGGAGGTACTTTGCTTGTGTTTGCGGTTCTTTTCTTTCGTGTGTGTGTGTGTGTTTTAGTTTTGTGTATTTGTTGTTGTATAGCGTTTTTGGTTTGTTGTTATTCCGTTTTGTTTGGTGCCAACAAATATGAAGCAGATAAAATACAGGCAGAAGCGAGCCTCAGCACCGGGCGCTTTGTCTTCGTCGTTTATTGGTGTGCCGCGTTTGTTGTTTCTGGTGTTGTGTGTTCGCTCCCGGCCTGATTTCCGTGTTCATATGTAATTTGTGTTTTATGTGTTTTATTGAAGGTACTGCCCCCATACAGGAAGAGTCTATAATAGGGCTACTATTAAGGTCCTAAAAAACTATAGTATGAATATTATTCAACTGTTACTGAGTGGGGGCCGTACCCAAGCTTTATTAATTATTGTTTTCCATTGTTCACATATCTCAATCTCAGTGTTGGGCATGATGCATTTTCATAGGAGTACTAGTTGCTCTAGGCTCCACTTCCAGAGTCTCCCCGACCCCGTTAGTAATACTCCCCAAGCTATTGCAGTTGCTCCTTGCTACCATGTGAACCGACGGATCTCATGTACCTAAAGTATGGGATGATCTACTCTTCGGGTGCATGTACCTACATATGATATACTTTGACTTCAAAGTACCTACATAGGGACCCAAGTAGGGCCCGATATATAGGTACATGCCATGCGCAAGTGACGGAACCCAGCACGGTGAATCCCGCATCCTCAATAAGCCTAAGCCAGAAACTGTGCCAAAGTCGTGCCGGTGTTAGGATTTGTGGTGAATTGCAAGTTCTGGGCTAGGTGCAGAATTTGCAGGTTTGCGTTTTGGTGTTAGCAGTCAGATGTTTGAGGCTGTTGTTCGGAATGGCATTTCGAAGAAGCTCGGTTCTTTAGGGTTGCGGTATAGAAGCCGGAATGATATCCACTACTTTGCTTGGCGTTCCTCTTCTAGCTGTGGTATAATATACCCCAATTTAGGCCTAAGGTTTTACACCACATTGCTTGTTGCCGCTTACAGGAGGGCTTCGTTTCGCGACCACCAGGAGTGCCACCTCCCCCGGCTCAGGCTCACTGGGTTGAGGGTGTAGCTTGGGGAACCCTAAACCCTAAAGCCTAAACCCTAAACCCTAAACCCTAAAACCCTAAACCGTGGTCTAGGGTTTCAACTTTTTGGGTCTGGGGTTTCAGCTTTGGGTGCAGACCGTTTCTTTGCGGGGGTCCTTTGGCCTCAAGATGATACTGTTGATGATATAAATCCTGCATCACCTTAAGGACCCTAGGCTATGGGAATTATGGTGTATTCCTTATTATGGGTAATGCAGGGTTTATATCATCAACCGTATGGGCTGCAGCTAAAGTTTTAGGAGTCAGGGTAGGCTACAGGTCTGGAGTGTTTTTGCGCTTCGCGGTGCTTTTGGTTGTGGCCAAGCCCCGCATCCTCCCGGCCAGCAGTCACCTTCTCAGCTTTTAGGTTAGCGGTTGGAGTTCAGGGTTTTGGGGTGTATGGTTTGGGTACCGATGACATCGTGGCCCAGCGGTTACGTGCAGGTGATTCGCTGCAGAGACTGTGTCGATGCTGGTGCCTGCTGAACGACTTGTCCTTCTTCATTCATTTGAAACCAGATCACGATGATTGGCAGAGTCTCTGGCAGGCAGTCAGTACTTTCCAGGGCCGATACTAAGAAGGAAAAGAAGGTGCCACGGCACCTTCACAACGGAATTTTGAAGAGACGATCCTTTCCAGTTTTCGTCACGACAGTGAGCTAAGCTCTGGTGGCGCAAGGATTTGTATCTTCCAAAGGGTCCCAGGGTCCCACGGCCCAGGCCGGCGACCGATGACTCTCAATGAGCCAATTAGGCACCGAATCAGAGCTTGAAACAGTTGCTTGCACTTCTATAGTTGTATTTAGGACCTTAATAGTAGCCCTATTATAGACTCTTACTGTATGGGGGCCGTACCTGATTTATGGTTCTTAGTACTGTAGGGTTGCATGTGCAGCTTGGTACCATCCTTTCTCGCGCAGTTTGCCGGGGGTTGAGGTTCCAAGATCTCTCAAGCAAGTATGCATCCCCAGAGGGCCCAATACTACCCCCTATTAAAGGAAGAAATCCGTAAATCATATACCTGTAGGGCTTCATACTATGGTTGAAGCTATATTCCCCAGTTAAGGGGCACTACTCAGAGAGCCCAATACCCCTCGATTAAGGAATATGGCTTAAATTATATAGGGCTTCATACTAGGGTTTAAGCTATATTCATTAATTAAGGGGTATTGGGCTCTCTGGGTAGGTCAGACTGTGGTTAGTCGGGATGGTGCCCGCAAGATGAAGAGGCCATCTCCTCACTCAGTCGCTACTAGACTATGTACCACAAATCTACACCGTTCAAGCTCCCATAATCAGAAGCCCTCAACAAATCCCACCTTCTACCCTAAACCCTACAGCGCTGAACCCTAAACCCTGAAACCCTAAACCCTAAAACTCTAAACCCTAAAGCCCTATACTTCGCAAAGCCCGAAACCCTAAACCCCACTTTCTGAGCACTTGCAAGGATGGGGAAGCCAAGACGGAGACTCCTGCGGAGGCAAAGCCGGAGGCCTTCCGGGTCTTGGCTTGCGGGTAGCCGGGGTTTTAGACTTTGGGGCAGTCTGGGGGTTTAGGGTTTATAGAGTTTGAGGGCAGTCTGGGGGTTTAGAGTTTAGAGTTTGGGGCAGGTTGGGGTTTAGGGTTTAGAGTTAATGTGGCGGTCGGTTTAATAGTGGGGTACCCCCCCCCCCCCCCCAAAAAAAAAATTCTCTTTAATTTGGAACCGGTAGCCCCGGACAGGGGTCAGGGGTCGGTCTGAGTGGCAGGGAATTGGGAGGTGCCGGGGTTTGGGGGCTGGCTTGGGTGCAGGGTCTGCGGTTCTGCGCGACTGCGCGGTCGGGGGTCGGGGGGTCTGGGCCAGCGCCTGAAACCCTAAACCCTGAACCCTAAACCCTAACCAATCCTAAACTCCTAGACCCTATAACAAACCCTAATTAAACCCTCAGCCCTAAACCCTTCCAAAGGGGGGTCGGTCCAGATTCGACCCAAAACTTAATTTTTTATACAAACTTTAGTACTGGAGAGGCCTCTTTTGAGCTAGGGTCCAATCCCCGATTCGGCGGTTCACCCTAGCAGCCCCCCCCAATAATCAAGGTATAGTAGAATAGTAGTACAGTAGTAGTACAGTAGTAGTATAATAATAGTGCAGTAGTACAATAGTAATACAACAGTAGTACAGTGGTAGTACAATAGTAGTACAGTAGTAGTACAATAATAGTACAGTAGTACAATAGTAGCACAATAGTAGTACAGTAGTAGTACAGTAGTAGTACGATCATAGTACCGTAGTACAATAATAGTACAGTAGTAGTACAGTAGTAGTACAATAATAGTGCAGTAGTACAATAGTAATACAACAGTAGTACAGGGGTAGTACAATAGTAGTACAGTAGTAGTACGATAACAGTACAGTAGTACAATAGTAGTACAGTAATCGTACAGTAGTAGTACAATAGTAGTACAGTAGTACACTAGTAGTACAGTAGTAGTACCACCACAGTAGTACAGTAGTAATACAGTAATAGTACAGAAATAGTACCAATAAGCAAAGCATAAAGCCAGTGAGTACATTCCCCCAATAAGCAAAGCATAAAGCCAGCGCCTGAAACCCTAAACCCCGAACCCTAAACCCTAAAGAATCCTACACTCCTAAACCCTTAACTAAACCCTGAACCCTAAACCCGAAGCCCTAAACCCTTCCAAAGGGGGGTCGGTCCAGATTCGACCCAAAACTTAATTTTTTATACAAACTTTAGTACTGGAGAGGCCTCTTTTGAGCTAGGGTCCAATCCCCGATTCGGCGGTTCACCCTAGCAGCCCCCCCAAGTAGTACAGTAGTAGTACAGTAGTAGTACAGATTTTCATTCCTGACGCCCCAATAAGCGAAACAATTCTGCAAGAGATTTTCGGGCTTCAGGGCCAGGGTTTTAGGGTTGGGTGGGGGTTTGGGTGGGGGTTTAGGTCGTGGCTGCCTTAAGATTGACCATCAGCAAATAGCACAGCCCCGCCACCAAAAAATCACCCCAGCCAAAAAAAAACGCATTAATTAGAACAAGCCTCTTTTTTTTTGTCAGATTCGGAATTAGCCCCGGAGCCGACGCATTAAAGGAGCCCATATTCCTAAACCGACCGGCACATTAGAATGGTTTAGAGTTTGGGGCAGTTTGGGGTCTAGGGTGCAGAGTTTGGGGCAGTTTTGGTTCTGAGGGTTGCAGCTCTGTAGCGCATATGAAGCAGACGCGCAGAGGCCCTCATCCCCCCGCAACCATTGCTAGACCCAAACGTGACTTTTTCAACCTTTGAGGCCTGAATCCCATATCGCAAGCCCCTCAAACCTACACTTACCAACTCTACGCTGAAAGCCCTACACAGCCTGCAACACATGACCCTGCCACAGAACTTTTTGTGGAGACGGTTGCGGATGCAGAGGCAGTGCAGGTGGAGCGGCAGACCGCTTCATGGTTGGATTCCCGTGCAGCCCGTCTGGTGTGCAGCGTTCCACCAGCCAACCTTAGCATGAGCACGAACGGTTTATTGTTTAGGGTTTAGGGTTTAGGGTTTAGGGGTGCAAGACATTTATAGCTGGGCAAATGTCGCTTGCAATCACGAGCCATACCGCCGTGCTCTGGAGAATGTTCCCGGCTTCTTGTGTGGAACTGGCTCTCAGTCCAACCAATGGATTTAAGCCCCAAACCCTAGGCCCTAAACTCAAAACCCTTACATCCCAAACCCTAGGCCCTAAAACCCCAAACCTTAAACCCCCGCAGCTTCCCCTGCTGTGTCAGGAGCCCGTGGAGACCGAGGTGGACGCAAAGCCGCTGAGTGGGTCTCGTCCCCGGCTTTTTGCTGTTGCTGCTCAGGTTCTTAGGGTTTGGCGGCTTGGGTGTTTAGGGACCTCCTAGACCCCCGAAAGTAAGTAAAATAATGGCTCAAACCCTGTAAAGGCCATTATTCTACATACTTGTTGGGGTCCAGGCTAGGGGGGTTCGAGGCTGAGGAGTGGGTACCGTCTTTGGAGTTTTTGGGGTTTAGGGTTGGTGGCCTTGCACCTTTTCGGAGTTTTAATTTTTTAAAACCTCTATATATTTCCAAAGGTTACCGTTTACATAGTTCCGTTAGGATGCTGTAAACATGCTGCGGTTTTAGGGTATCGGTTCTTCAAGTTGGGTGTTGGTTCTTGATCGGAGCTTTGCTCATATAAAACCCAAGAGAATATAGACTACATTTTTACAATGGCTTCTAAGGGGGTATGGTAATGAGGGGTCCATATACAGAAGATCCTGTTCGTAAAGGCTGTAGATGCTCTGCGGCTTTGGCATGGCTGTTTGTTTGTGACTCCGGAGCTTGTGCTTTGGGCTTTGGTTGCTTCAGGCTTTGGTATGTTAAGAAACCCTAAACCCTAAACCCTATAAGGACTATGGGCTAGAATCTACAGGATCTGGAGTTTTGAGGTTTAGAGCTGTGGGGAGTAGGTGTTGTGAGTCTAGTCAGGTTCTGAGGGCTTGGGGTTTAGTGTATAAAGCTGGGTTGTCCTTTGGGATATTCTTCTTTAATGTTCCCCCCTACTATTTTGTAGAGAACCGTAGTAATAGTAAATAGTTTTCAAAGGGCTTAAAGGACAACTCACCTTTGAAAGGTGTAGGGGTTCGAGGGTTTGCATTTTTGTGTGCTTCGGTGTTTGGGCAGTCTACCCAGAGAGCCCAATACCCCTCAATTAAGGAATACGGCTTAAACTAAGGCCCTCCGGAAACCCTGAAATCTTACACCTCGGGTCATGCCCTTCTGCTTCAACATTGCGCCGACGGAATACGGTCCCTCGGCGTCACTTTTCTTGTACAGTGGACTTGCAGCCTTAATTGAAGCCCTATATTGTCACCAAAAGCAAAGTTGAACACTAAAAAACAAGTCCCAAAACCCTTACACGGAAACTGAAACCATACTTATAGGAATGTACGTCATAGCATACGAAGGGTCCTCGTCAGTTTAAGGCATGCAGGGCTTTTCGAGGATCCAAAAGCCCTGAGAACAGAACAGAAGCTTTGCCAAAACCCTAAACCCTAAACCCTAAACTTCAAACCCTAAACCGTAAACCCTATAATCCCTAAAGGCTAACTCAATCAAAAAACTCACCAGACTCCAGAACCACCCCGTCAACCACGAAAAGCATCCTTCCAGGAAGCCTTTAAAGGAGAACATGACCTTCGAGCCGGCAGACAGCACGCCGGGAGCCTGCGGTTTAGGGTTTAGGGTTTAGGGTTTAGGGTTTAGGGTTTAGGGAGCATCCACCTAGAGGGTCACACCCTACCCCAAATTGTGGGTACCTAATTTTATGGTTAGGATCTCCTATATAGAAAATTAGGTACCTTAAAAAGGGGTAGGGTATGAGCCTATAGGTACTATAGGGGCCTAAATAATTACCTCTACTTTTTTTTTGTTTGGTGGGGGGTTCCTTATTATAAGGGCCTATTACGTATACTATTTTGGGGGGGTTCCTTATTATAAGTATAGCATAATGGGCCCCAAAACCCTGTTCTAATTGTTAAGGGCCCAATATCACCCACCCTACAAGTGCGCTACCTTCCTTAGCTGCTGATCATGGGATCCCAACCAGGAAAAGCCTACTTCACATTAAAGACTAGGCATCTGGGTACTCCAATGCTTTGGGCTTCAAGGTGTCAGGCCGTCAATTACCTTATTTTAGAGGCTCTGTTCGCTTCTTTACGAAAGGATTCCTGTCATGGTTGCAGCATGTTGCTTCCAGCCACTGTTGCTTACATTGACCCTACTACGTACTTCGGGCGCAGTACGTGCTGTTCTGTTTCGGGTTCCTGAGGCCATACGTTAGGGACCCAAAAAGCACATAAACATAAGCACTTTATGGGGATATCCCTACCTTATTGGGCTTCATTATAAGGGGATTTATGTGGGATATCCCTACCCTAATTTTTGCTTATGTGCTTTTTGGGGGCCCTAATACGAGTACTGCAAGCTCTGCAGTTGTAGTGTCGCCACAGGGTTCAGGGTTTAGGGTTTAGGGGTTTAGGGTCTAGGGTTTAGGGCACAGCAGCAGCACCAGATGCTACAGCTCATAGTTCAGAAGTCTGCTGCTGAAAGGGCTAGATGGATAAGCCCGAAAAACCGCACCCTTCTGATGCGCGACAAACACCTTCGCGACCTCAGGTTCAAACCGGACCCCGAGCCTGCCCAATCCCTCAAACTCCAAATCCGACAACCATCAACCCAGTCCTCAGCGCTCAACATCCTAAACCCCCAAACCCTAAACCCGGAAGTCGTCAACAATACCCCAATATCGGTCGTAGATGCAAGTTTTCCGGTCAGAGTACAGGTGTAGAGTTTAAGGCTTATGGTTTGAGATTTAATTTTCAGGCCATGTGCGGTTTAGGGTCTAAGTCTAGGGTGCGTCACCACCTTTGTGACGGTTCCAGCCGTGTCACAACTTGGGGTCCAGCTACCAATAGGATCTGTCTATCTATCCTCCGAGGCTCAATGTCATTCCATCCCTTGGCGGCAAGGCTGGTAGAATCGTTCCTGCGGCGCTTCGGGCTTGTTCATGGAGCTCAGGGCTACAGCGCTAGAAGCCTTGTACCCATTAGTGCGAGATCCCAAGGATAGGAGCCTAGTCAGGATCCCCACTGCTACACTCTCCGGTGCTTTGACGACTCTCAAGCTGCTGCCATTGAAGCACCACTCTTCGAGTCACAAGACAGAGCTTCTTCGTCGAAGAGCTGAGGAAAAGCAGGCTTCCGCAAAGACGTAGGTACAGCAAATGAACAGATGCAGGGGAAAGTGTCCCAGCGAGCCCAAAGCGAAACACCACAGACCGAACTCGCACTTCTCTGCATCCTACAGCTAGCAGCTAGATGCCCTGCTGCGAAAATTGCTGCTGGTGGACGCGAGCAATAAGACTGAATCGGCTTTGTCGTCCTGAGGGTTTATGGGTCCGTCGTCATTGCATTGGGAGCAGCAGTAGTGGTATGCAGTAGTACTAATTTTCATCTAGTCGTGGTGGTACGGTGTCTTATGCCGCTTTTTGCATCTACCTGAGCCTCACAAGAGTTCCTGCAAGCAAGCTACAGCGCCTATATATGTGGTACGATGTTCGTAAATCGGTAACTGTATGTATTCTGACGATGCCTACCGCGAAGTTGCGAACTCAACCCACAGCCTATATAACCTGAAACTGCGCTATTGCTAGATGCACTACTTTCTGAACACCGCAGTTCATTCATACCTTCAAGGCTCAATTCCGCCTTCCATGTTATTCGCCGGAGGTCCTCCTGCCCCTGAGTGAGGGCGGCCTCCAGTATCTTATGGCTGGCGCCAGGGCGAACGTGGGATCCCTGGATCGGCGGTTTACTGACGGAGGGGCGCTGTGGATGTAGACTTTTAGGGTTGAGGGTTGCAGTGTTTGCATGGGTTTTAGGGTTATGTAAATAGCTCGTATGTAGATGTAGCGACCACTGTGCTGGGAATAGGGCTTCTTGCACTCCATGTCGTTCGGGAAACAAGGCGTTACCCTGGTTCGGTCGCCCTTCTTACAAAGAAGAAAAACCCAGGAGTCAAGGACCAACAAAAAGCACCGAAACACAGATACAGCCCTGAAAACCCTAACCCCCCAAACCCTAGACCTTAAACCCCTAAACCCCGAAACCCTAAACCCCAGAACCCTGAACCTCTTAGCCCCTAACCCCTAAACCTCGCGCCCCTAAACCCTAAACCCCTCATCCCCTAACCCGGAAACCCTGAACCCTAGAGAAGCCTTGCACCCCGAGCAATCGTAGTCCGAGATGTGTCCCTTCCGGTGGATTTTTCTCTCTCTACGACAGGGGCTTACTGTAAATCTCTACCAAAATACTTTTTTGGGGTTCCTTGTTATAGTGATAATATGTTTTCTCTCTCTACTACAGGGGCCTATTTCAAATTATTACCATGAGTTCGTGCCAGAGTTTGAAATTCATAATTCTTATAGGGGCCTAAATGATTACCAACCACTAGTTTCTGGGTTCCTTATTATAGTTTCAGGATAAGAGGTCCCAAAACCTTATTCTACTCATCAAAGCGCCTATTTTGGGCCGAGTTAAGGGATTCAAGACGCCCGCAGCTCAGCAATACTGGCATATGCGACGAATGTCTATTCCCGGGCATACAATGTCAACCCGAGAGCAAAATCCTTGGATTTTAAAGTAATAGTAACAAACATAAGAGCAGCAGATCATAGCAGTAATACCAAGAATAATCAGGACAATTGTGGGGTTGTTGGCCTCCCCACCCTCATCTTTCGAAGCTCCTGCTGAGATGGGTATGAAGAGCGGCGGCGGCCTTGGATGCTCCTTCCTGGGTGTTGCTTAAGGAGACCTATAGACTACATGGGTTTAGTGGGTTGGGCACCCACCAACTTGAAGGAAGGTGCAAGGTTGTGAAGGAAGTCCAAACAAGTTTCAGGTTTGGGTTTTGAAGGAGTTCGGACTGACGCTTAGGGCCAGTTCAACACGAAATATGATTCTGCAGAGCCTTGGGTTATTCCCAAACCCTGATCCCCACCCATACATCCTTCCACCTCAACCACCGATTGGGTTCATGATTTCATGTTCGGAAACCCTTCAGATTGAACCCGAATGCCCTGCAATCCTTTATTGTTCCGTGTTGCTCCTTTTCCTGTTTCATGAAACTGCACTGAATTCCGGGAACTCCATGCAGAAGGTAACGCAAACTCATGGTGCACCTATCTCTACATCTGATCAACCCTGAAGCTTTCTGGGTGAACTAGGGTCTGCAGCACCCTCAACATGAAGCCCTCCTGCCTTAACCCTATACACTTTCCTGTCAAGCCCTGATGCAATTACCAACCTGTCCCCTGAAGGTTCATGTATCCCTCTAGTAACTAGTCCATAGTTTGGACCTGGATCCCTTCAAGGCCGCAGTGCTTACCGTATAGTATAGTCAGTCCCCAAAAAAGCAGGATCGACCCCTAAGATGCCTCACGGGGAGTTCTCTCATCAATCGTCGGTGGTGCCTGCAGGTCGCTACCTCTACGAAGTGAAGGTTGTCCGGAACTCAGGGGTTTGTTTTTCGGTCTTATAGGGCTCCTGGTGTTCGGGGCTTCGGGATTTGGGCTTCAGAGTCATTGTGTTCAGAGCTCTACATAATTCGTTGTTCGTGTGTTTCTTGGGCTTCGCTTGTGTAGGGGGAAAGATTTTGTATCGTCGGTTGTGGTGCTGGGAGGGTTTAGGATTTGTTAATCTTGGGGATTCCTTTTGCGCCCTGGCCTTGCGTTCCTTGTCTCTTGGTTTTCCATGTAGTGTATCATACCCACGGTATGGCATTCTCGGCAAGGGTGTTTCCACTAAGGACGGTTAGCCTACTAATCTCCAAATCTAGCTGCTTAGTGACGTAGTACAAAACCAAGTAATCAGGATCCCTAGTAATTACTCTCCGTCTTATGAGGATCCTGAAGCCACATGCGGTTGATGAGTTAGGGGAGAACTGGGTTAGATGCAACTTGGGTCATCGTTTCCGTGCATACCGACGGCAGGTGCGTCCGTTTTCGAACCTGTTCGGAAGCGGATGAATCTCCCCCCAGCATAGCCGGCATGGCTACGGTGTTCTCAATAGTCGACCCCGGCATCGCCACGGCGAAAGGCATTGCTGCAGGCCGCCGCTATGCGCTTTCGCTCCAGTCGCCGGCACTGAAGACGAGATCAACAAAGATTGAGTTTGCGAAAGTTTCCCTTGCCGTTGTAGTGTTAACTCCCAAACACATCCACATAAAGCCGCTTAAAAGCTTTTGAAGCCCTTGTAAAACCTAGGCCGCTTTTAGGCAGGAACATCTGGCTCGCTTTGGTTCAGACCTGGTGCCTTCTGTTCTTCGGTGTCTTCGGGTTGTTTGGGCTTGGGGTTCAAGATGTTGCGGCGTAAGCTTGAGATATCTCTTGCCCATATGTACTATAGGCGCATATACAATTACCAGTACTATTCTGGGACTTCCTTATTATGATGATAGTACTATATAGTGGGCCCCTAACCCTATTCTAATTTCTGAGGCCGCTATATCAGTCCTGAACATAGAACAGAACCTGGGTTGGGCTTCGGGATAATTTTTAGTTTCCCTTATTTCCTTACAAAGGGAACCTATTCATAAATATTTTTCAAAGGATTTCAAGCAAAAGCCAGGAACCCTATGTGTCCAGAGTCGCCCTGGCATTGTAACAAACGCAGATCCTTGACACTTGGGGGCAATGCTCATAGTTTCGGAGAACGTCCCGAGCTACTTTCTAGGCAGCTCACATCCTTAGACTCAAAATCACGCACGCGGCCATGGTGACAACAACTGTATTCCTAAGCCCCAAACCCTGATCCTTAAAGGCTTCAAACACACCACTTAAACCCTATACTGTGCCCAGATCGAGACGCTCAACCCATCAGAGGGACCCCAGCGCAGCAGTCGAACCCCTCTGCCGGGTCCTTGACGTTTTGCTGTCTAGGGTTTGGTGGTTTGTTGATGGTTGTCTTGTGCTAAAGCGTGTAGGCTTTAGATTCTTCGATGTTTTAGACGTTTCAGGGGTTTCAGACGCTGTGTGTGAATCAAGGACATGCTCATTTTGCTTCCTAGGGGAGCAAAGAGTCCGGAGTGGATGCTAAGGGGCCTGAGTCTTGAATATGTGGAAGCAGTATATTGTTCCCTTCTTTCCCTCGAGTAGTCTCATAACTATAGCAACATATGTGATGATGCGTCTATGCATAAATAACCTATTCGAATACCGAATTACAACTTGGAGCCAGTTAGGAATTTGGGAGGTTTAAGTTTTGCGGTGTCTTAGAGTCCAGAGTGGTTTTGCACTTTAGGGTCACAGTTGTCGTTTGAGCCGGCAATACTTTCTGGTTTTTGGGAGGTTTGAGTGCCGAGAGTTTGCAGGACAAAGTCAAGTTTGCGTGACTTGAGCTTTGGGCCATTGGCCATGGGTTCAGGGTCAAACCCCATATCCCTTCTCCCCTGAAGCTTGCGGGGCTTCGAGATCCATGATTCACCGGTTGTGGAGGGAGGTTGCATCGGTCGGAGTTCCTGACTCTGGATTCTGGGCTGGAGTTGAAGGAGAACTGAACATAAAAGTTGATGTTCGGCACCATGCTTTGGGACGGACTTTTGGGAGAGCACTCTTTACACTGTCTGCCAGAGCTTTCCAAGAGAATGTCCATCGACACTTTCACAGCGTAGGCTACTTAACCCCTTGGGTCCGACAACCCAGGCGCCGAAATGGTACTACGGTTGAAAATATAAATCCTGCATTACCCATAATAAGGAATATACCATAATTCCTATAGTTCAGGGTCCTTAAGGTAATGCAGGATTTCTATCATCAACAGTAGTACAGTATCCTCTGGTACTCCATATATAGTTCTACTCTATCGACATACCCCAAAACCCCGGTCTCATTGCTACGGCCCTAATTGGACTAAACACTATAAAACCTCACGAAACCCACGAGGTCCTCCCCAACCTAAAGGCCTTGCACGTTCTCAGGCCACGGCAGCTGCTGAGACTGGGATTCTCTGCGCTGGACTGCATGGTGCTCTAAAGTCTGCTTTTGCAACACCCTATAACGGTCCATGACCTTATAAAGTATTCGGCCTTAGTGGGTTTGTTTTCAGGGTACTTTACGGCCCAAGTATAATGTAAAGGTGCGTATGGACCCCCGGGGACAGTGAGGAGTTATTATTATTGTTACTACTACTAGTAGTAGTAGTTGTTGTTGTAATACGAGTACCAGTATTAGTACTAGAGAAGTCCCTTTAGTCCCCATTGGTTTCCACATGAAGGGTTGGTTCGCAGGACCTAGGTGCACAGATCTTTAAGTACCATGTGCTAAGCCCTATAAACCCTAGTTCCAATACCCGAAAGCCTGTGTAGTTCTAGTTCTTGTTCTTATCCTTGTGACAACCTACTGGAGACTTCTTTGTGACAAGCGGCTTGTCAGGTGGTCAGAAACCTCAACCCTAAACCCTAAACGTTCTACATCCGGAGCCGCTGGTTTGTGTGCTGCGCACCTTCAGCGGGGTCGCTGAATGTCTATCACCGACTCGCGTTTGAACTTCGTAATTCAAACTAGCACCACTTCTTTAGGGTCTTAATTATATAATCTAAACCCTTACTAGGGAACTTACAAAAGCGTAACGAGTAGGTTTTGGTGGGTTAAGGTATGCGTCGCCTTCGCCAAGAGAGATTGTTGTGTTGCTTCAGAGCCCACGCACAAGGTTTGGACTCCGAGGGTGTTGTTTGGTTGGGCGTGGTGGTTTCAACTCTTAAGCCCTAGAACCCCTGAAATCACCCCAAACCCTTGGCCTTGAGCCTTGAAGCCCTAAGCCGTTTAGAGGACTCGCCGCTGCACCTCGCTGAAAACGACTTCAGCGTCAGCTTTGATTCGGAAGGCCACGGTTTAGGGTTTAGGTTTGGGGCTTTGGTTTAGGGGTTTTGGGTTTTAAGTTTAGGGCTTTGGTTTAAGGGGTTAAGGGAAGTCCTAAAGGCAAATTTCTTGTACCCAAATAAGGTTCCTCTACAGGCTGAAGGGCTTAGGGCTTAAGGGTCCACGCACCCGAATAGTATATACTTTGGCTATAATGTAGGATCGGACCTCAAGCCTTACCTATAGTCTCCATTGTAGTTTCTTTTTTGGTTTAACCAACTTTATACAAAGGATCCTAAAAGGTAACCCCAAAAAGGAACTACAATGGAGACTATAGGTAAACCTTTTGCCAAGACTGACCTGTAATCAAGTGGAGCTGTCCTCAGCATAATGGGAAACATTCAAAAGCGGTGTTCGAAGCATTTAGCCCATTGTGCAGGAGACCCTAGAAAGCCATTTCAGCCGGGTGCAGTTTGGGGGGGCTTCTTTTAGGCACAAGAGCCTCTGGCCCTCACACATCGCAGACTGACACAGAGAATCAAGGTAGTTGCCACGGTACTTTTCGTCGTTCCTGGATTTGTCCATTGGCAGCATGATCAAGGTACAGGGTGGAGCTGAGAGTTTACAGACTTTTCGGGTTTAAATTCCTTGGAGGGGTACTAGAACAACCCAGGTTAGTGCTCATGGATTTAAAGAGCGTATAAAGAGCTGTCAGGATTTTGGGTTGGCGGCTTTGGAGTGATAGTGGGCCGTGGCAACGGCCAACTTTCAGCGCAATTGGAGGTTGGTGACCCGATGGAGAGAAGGAGCCGGAGAGACTTCGCAGCCATCCAAAAACCCATACGCTTGCGAAGAGATCAAGGCACGACTTCAACATACTATAGTACCCTTATAGTATCCCTTATAATAGCCCCTTTAGACCCCTTGAAAGGAGCCCTATTCAAATTATTAAGGCCCCTTGGTGTATTCCTGTATTCAGGCGTTTTGGAGTCTCCGAGAAGGCATGCGCCCTTCCTGGACCCTGCTGCCTGAAATCGCATTTGAGCAACAGTATACCTTCAGTCAGTTTTGGTTTAACCAACTACATATGCAGCACTTATAAGGTGATTCGCGAGGTCCCTGATGCGAAGCCTCGTTCCTGATGGACGAATCCAACATGGATCCTATAAAAGGTTTGCGGTTCATACACCATATAGAGAGAGTCATAGAAGAAGGGTACAGGGCCCCTAGTTGCAATGGTCGTTTGGTCCCAATGTTTGGGCTTCCAATCGCCACGCCCTGTCAAGGCTTCTTCTACTCCGGGAAGACGCGGCATGTCTGGAGCCCAGCCAGAAAGGAGCATCAAGGAACCCATAGGGTTCAGGGAACTTCCGGGTTTTGGGTTGCGGGTTTGGGTTTGGGGTTTAGGACTTCGGGTTGGGGTTTGGGGCGTAGGAGTTTTTGAGTTTTGGGTTTAGGGTTTAGAGATGTGCAGCCTCATATAGTCCCGATATATACTAATAGCAGTTCCGAGAGGCATTTCAAGATTCAGACTGAACCCAAACTACCCTAGGCGTGGAGTTCAATGCAGCGGTGTCGGTCTTGGAGATTGTCGACATGATGCCGAACAAGTTCAGCGAGTGGGGAAGGGCCGTCTTCAACATGCTGAAGGCGGCTAGCACCGAGCTCCCACGCGGTGTCGTCGTCAAGTACTTGGGCTTCCACACGGAGTTGGATTCTGACAGTGTTTCTGTCCACTTCAAAAGCAGTGACATCAGTGGAATGTACATGACGGGCCGAAGGCACTGGAAGTCCTCCGCCTGAGCCACGGTGTCGCCACGAAACTGTCAGTAATTATCATAATTCTTAGTAAGTCATATTAGTGCTTTGATGTCAGGTTGAGCCGCAGCAAAGATGCCCCAAGTATCAGATCATCATGTACGTTTCTGAAAACCGACCCGCAACTACGATTCTAACCCTAAACATTAGCCTAAACATCCACAGAACAGTTCTTCGGCTGCGTGGTGTTGGTATCCTTCGTGCCGGTCTTCGGGCCTCAGGTTGATTCAAGATAATGTGCGGCGAGTTTTGGCCATACGGTTGATGATATATAAATCCTGCATTACCCATAATAAACAAATATACCATAATTCCGAATTCCTATAGGTTAGGGTCCTTAAGGTAATGCAGGATTTCTATCATCAACAGTACGACCGTGTGGACTGCTGAAGCTTATACGAGGCCTATGCTGCCTATACCCCTACTCTCATTGGTAAAGGTACCTGCGTGGTTTTGGGGAGCGGGTTCAAGAAAACCCCGAAGAGCACAAACCGCAGCAGCACCTCCCTTCGGTTTCGGGCTTTTGTGTTGTTTATGCTTCGGGTTTTGGATTTAGGCGCGGTTCAGGCTCTGGAGTTGAGGGCCTTATGGAGTAAGGATTGTAGGGTTTCGTTGTTTCGGGTCTGTAAGCTATCAGAGCAGCAAAAGCAACTTGGGGCTCAGCAGGAAGTTTTTGTTTCGATAAGCTTCGATCTTCCAAAGCTACTGCAAACCCTGACCCAAACAGGTTTAAGGTTTTGGGCAACAGAGACGAATGCGCTATAGGAGCCTCCATTCACTGGAGCTAACTTAAAAGACTCTGGGCGTGTTGGCACGCAAAGCAAGGCCGCAAGATGCGCAACCTTCGTCCTTCAGCGCTTATATAGCCCCAAACCGTGATTCAATTTTGGCTTCGATTTGTTAACCCGAGGGTCCAAACGATCCGATGATTAGGCAACTGGGTTCAGGGTAGTAGTTTTGCAGGTTAGTATTTGTGACAGTTTATCATTACTGTACTACTCGTTGGGTGCTTGCATCCTTAGGGCAGGGGCTCGTAAACCCTAAACCCTAAACCCGAAGCCAAATTGAACTCCCACCACGTACGAATTTCCAGCAGCGATGCATTGAGGCCGTGTCGCAGCGATTGTGCAAAGACCAGGTGATTGCCTTCACCTCAGCGGGTTACTGTCGGGGCTCGACATCGCCAGTAGGTTTTTTTCGGTGACTCCCGACCACCCAAAAATTCAACAAAAGCACAACTACTTCCAACTTTTGTGTATACTTGGAGATTAGTCCTCGGTTTCAGTCAGGAGGAGACTTGGTGCATGTTGGGCTTGTGGGTCATTGCTTCGGTCGGTGGTGACTAACTAGATGACTTAAGTCAACCATAGACTATGAATGCAGCCCCGGGTGCCGATTCTGGATAGCGAGTTGGGATACATACATACATACATACACACGTATTTTGATATATATAAACACACATACATATGTATGCATGCTTGCACACGTGCATGCATACATGCAAGGATGTATGGATGTATGTATGCATGTGGTTTCCCGTGCTGTCTATGATCGTACCCTAACAACGCTCACATTGTTCTCTGTTACCGGAGGAGTATGTGCAGGGGACTTGAGTAGATATGATGTGTTTGGCTAGGTCCCCTCGTAAGGGGGAGGTCTCTCCATCAAAGTTGAGTTACAAAGGGGAATCGTGCACCCACACCCTACACCCTCAGCCCGAGGACATGCGGGGCGGCCATCAAGTCAGCTCATGTCTCATTGGGGTTGAAAGACCCTTTGGAAGGGAAACCCCGGCTGCTCCTCGTGCTGGCGGGGTTCAAGAAGAGGTACGCTACGCCCACTCGGAGGCTACCAGTGACTCCTATGATGCTTTCGTACCATTTCACCCAGCTGTGGGAGAACGCCCCGCGAGAGGCCCCTAGCCTTTGGCTCGCACTGTGCCTTGGCTACTTCTTTCTGTTACGAGCCTCCGAGTTCCTCCCTGTTCCCTACCTCCCCGACTCACGGCACCTCAAAGGTACAGACCTTAGGTTGAGGCGGGAAGGGCAGGCGTGTGACCCCACCGACCTTTCCGCCGCGGGCGAGGTGGTCATCACGCTGAGGGGCAGCAAAACGGACCGGTTCAACAAGGGGACTACGAGGAACCATTTTCGTGGAGTCCCTCCCCTTTGCCCGGTCGATGCTGCTACCAGGTTCTTCTCAGCCTTTCCCGCTCGCTATTGCGGGGGGGAAGAAGCAGAAGAACCACTCTTGAATAGGAGTCACTCGAGAGTGCATCCAAATGCTGATAGCCAAGGCGATGTTAATTGGCTTTGGGAGTTGTCATGTTGTGGAAATAGAAAGCTAGCCGTGTCGGCTGCAGAGTTGCTAAATCAGATTCTGTCTAGGGTTTAGGCGGCTGAGGATTCAGGGGTGAAGGGTTCGCGGTTTAGGGCTCTTGAGCGGGTTTAGGATTATATTCATAGAGTTTTGCCTTACCCACGGAAACCTACCATTGTAAGGACTCAAATAAAACTATCATAGTGAGGAGCCCTACAAGCGCAGGTTCTTTATGCTCCAGGTGAAACCCTAAACCCCTAAACCTTATACCCCTAAACCCCTAAACCGCTAAACCCCTAAAACCCTAAACCCCTAAACCCCAAACCCCCAGGTAGAGTCCAGGGACCATGTCACAAAGCCAAAGAGCTCCGGTCACACCACAAGGGCAAGGGCGAAACACCTAAAATAGAGGCCTGAGGAAGTAATGAGAAGAACCGACGCATATAAAGGCTATCTGTAAATACAGTTATATATCTATACCTAAATCTGTATATGCATGTACGCGTATACATACATACACTTGTAATTATACATATAGATGTACATATACACATACGCATATACATACGGTGATTCAAGCATATCCGGTCGAAGCAACTTCATGGGCTCGGTGTCTCTGATGACCCCGCTTACAGCATCCGCAGCAACGATAGGAAACCGCAAATGGTGCCCTCGAGCCCAAACCCTAAAGCCAAAAAGTCTCCATGTCCGCAGAGCTAAGATCCGAAACCTTTAGCCTCATTGATGCTGAAACCCTCTTCAGTTAAGACCCGAAACAAGAAATGCATCGCGATTCCAAGGCCGTTTTGTTGAACCTCGATCCGCCACTCCCTCAGTGCTTTCAGGCTCAGGTTAAAACAACGGTCCAGGCGACCTTGTGAAAGTCTGTAGGTTTCGGAAGTGAACCCTCTAGGTTTCAGAAGTTATGATTAAATTGTTTATTCGATAACAAATAACCGATCTACTTCAATACTGAATTCCCTGTATCATGCCCAAGGTTAGCACTCAGCACCCTGATATAATATGTTTTGGCCTTATGGGGCTTCTTGTCTAGGAACTTTAGGGCCACTGTTTCTACTATATGGAGACGTGCGCCCTGTAAGATCCAATCGTAAATTCAACAAGTCCGTTCAAAAGACAACACCCCTAAACCCCAATCCCTAAACCCCTAGCCCTTACAGGATCCCTTAATTTCCTGGAAAGCATCCCTTAAAGGAACCCGTAAAGGATCAGAGATCAACTTAAGCAGGGATGCGCGTATGCCGGGGATAGGGTGTATGTTTTGGCAGTTTTCCATGATCAACCCAAATTGCACATTTGCGAGTTCAACTCCCCCAGTTTTGAGATTATGATTTGTGTGCGTATTTTACATGCCGGTGGTGTGTTTTTTACATAGCCAATCGGAGGATTCCAAAACCACATAACAAGCAAGCAATTAAGCAAACACCCGTTTGGACAGCGGTTTGAGTTGAATGGATTTGTGTGTATAGGAGTATGGATTTAAGATTGAATACAGGCTGAGTTTATTACAGAATTGGAGGAGCAAAGGTCGCTCGCGGGAATTTGGTCTTCAGTTGTTTTGAGGGGCAAGCTGTAGCTCAACCCGAAGAACTTACCCGCCGTGCTTCCCCGTCGTTCTGCAACGGTGGACAACAACTTCGTGTCCAATGCCACGCTCTTCGCTGGACCAGGTGCCTTCCGCCCTCCCCTTTTGCTCTGCCTGCTCATGACATGAACGAATGTTGGTTATCTTGTGTGTGTGCATGCGACCAGCATTGTTGAAGCTTTGTTGACGGAGCATCGGTTGTTCGACTGCCACACTTTTGGACCAAGCCTGCACATTGTGCATCAAAGCTCTCTGATGACATGATGTCCATGCCTCAGGCAACACATGATGGACGCTTTTTCAGATTCATTCACACAGTTTATAGGAGCTTAACACTCGTAAGTAGCTATTGCATCACTCGCCTTAAGGTTTAAGGACTTTCAGCGTGTGGAAGCGCATGACTGATAATTTCCCGACGTTCTCCTCTACCTAGTATCCTCGCCGTTCCTTCGTAGTTCCACCTCGGCGGCCATGACCTCATCTTTTGAAGGTGTCGGCAGGGTTGCGGACAAAGCCCCGCGGGCCCCCCTGCCGGTGCACTCGACGGGCAACATGGACACGTATCAGCGGACCACGCAGGACGTCAAAGACTCGCCGAACGGGGAGGACAAGTTGTTGCTGGTCGGATACGGAGCCGACATGCTGTACCCGAAGCCTTATGCCTGCATCTTGTCTAAAACCGTCGAATTCAACATGCTGTGCTTCTGCATTGCTGCACGATTAGTGTGTGTGTGTGTGTGATTCGTTTCATCAGGCCCGGCGAACACGCCGACACACGCGAATGGACGAACCGGAGTTCTGAAGACTGGACTGGAGAAGAGCGGCTTCGGCGTCTTCGACTGGATGTACCTTGACATCGACGTTCGTGCGCTGGGCTTGAAGGACGCAGAACACGACGTTCAGAGTCCCCGCGGTACCATAGTTGCAGTGCAGTCGTTGTTGTTCCGATGTGTTGCATTACAGAGAGAGTGTGGCATGTGGCTTTTGATTGCTTTCTAAGGTTCCCCGGCGCTCAACTACAGAGTTCTCCAGCACCTGTCGGTCGGCCAGGAAGGCATGTGGCACGCGCTGGTCATGATGCTCGCTCTCATTTCCACGCTGCTCGAGTACAAGCCGGAGGGCATGAAGATCATCCTCTCGCTGTTCTGTGACGAGGTTGAAGGTGGGAATTCGTTTGTTCACGTTTATTTCGACTACTACTACGACTACTACTACTACTATTTCTACTACGACTACGACTACTACTACTACTACTACTACTACTACTACTACTACTATTACTACTACTACTACTACTACTACTACTACTACTACTACTACTACTACTACTACTACTACTACTACTACTACTAGCTAGTACTACTATTACTTCTGCTAGCACTACTACTACCACTACTACGACTACTACTACTACTACTTCTACTACTACTACTGCTGCTGCTGCTGCTACTACTACTACTACTGCTACTACTACTACTACTATTACTACTACGAGCTGAGGCAAACGGGGCAAACACCGTGCCGCCGGACTTTCCACCCTTGTGGCACTTGCCTTGGGTCACCCGCTGTTCCTCCCGACGTTCAACTACCCGGACGTTTGGGACATCAAGTGGTGGTCGGTCCACTTGCCACCCGTGGAGAAACGCGAGGAGGACGACCCGTTACCCAACTTCATCTCGACGGCCATCATCATGTCGAAGTACATGTTCAAAAATCCCCGTCGGAGGTCACTCGCTTACTACGCGGCGGCCACGCAGCTCGGCTTTTGTGAGCCGGACGTACCCGAGGCCGCGGCGGCCTTCTCCGAAGGCATGCAGGAGGCGGACGACGAGGGCTACCAGAAGGACACA
Source organism: Symbiodinium sp. CCMP2592 (assembly GCA_905221615.1). NCBI lineage: Eukaryota > Dinophyceae > Suessiales > Symbiodiniaceae > Symbiodinium > Symbiodinium sp. CCMP2592. Next base: position 17,591 of record CAJNDT010000629.1, on the reverse strand, counting down.
GACTCGGAGATGATCGCGCAGGACCTTGGACGTTGGGCAGAGGTTGTGTCCGACCAGGACACCGTCGTTCCCCACACGAAGGACGACATGGACGAACCGGACGAAGACGACGAGCCGCAGGACCAGGAGGACCAGGAGGACGACCCGCCGGCGGAGGAGGAATACGTGGACGTTGAGGTCGATGACGATGACAACGACGAAGGACAGGCCGACGACGAGACCGAGGACCCCGACACCCCCCGGGCGGCCGACTCGATGGCACTGCCAGGCATTGGCGACGACGGCTTCCTCACGGTGGCCAAAACACGCCGGGGGAGATCGCTGGACCAGGAGGACCCTCCACCTCCCCCGAAGGCCTGCCAGGACGACTACACGGCGGTCGACATGCTCGAGTTCCACTTGTACATGGCCCGCAAAAAAGGAGGGCAAAAAGCGGTGGACGATCTTTGCATGGAGATGGCGAGGGAAAGGGTGTCTTGGCTACTTTACATTGACTGAAATTGGTTTTTTAGTAGTCCTGGTTTGCATGAGAGACTGACTGATTGACCCGAGTCACGCGCTGTTCTTCTCTACAAGCACCCAGCCGTTGCGGCGGCAATCATGAACTACCCGTTCGATCTCGACGACGGTGTTTGGAACGCTGCCTGACTTAATTAAGCAATAAGCTCGTGTTCAGGCACGATCAAGGACTTCATTGCATCCACTGTGTCCCATGAATAAGGCGCTGGTCGGACTTGCTGAGCAATCCCCGTGGGGCCGAATTCTCGCACACGATATCGCCGGACAGATGAATCGTGCTCTGGAATGCAGCCAGACGTACTTTGCTTGCAGAGTTCAGTTGAGTGCAGCACTGTTCTGGACTGAGGTAAAGCCTCGTCGGGCAAATCTGGGGACTTAAGAAACCACTCGGCGTACTTCACGATGAACATCAACGAGAAGTCGATTGCCGCCATGCACCCGCGACGTGCCCAAGCTGAATTCTTGTCATTTGCACATGTCTATGTCACTCTCACATGTCTTCCTTTGCGGTCGGATGTGTTCTGCTCTGAGACGATGACGAAGAGTACATGGTGTTCAAGGCCGCCAAGTCTCGCCGGATCGAGAACACGTTCTCGCACATACCCGTGAAGGAGCGGAAGAAGATGGCCGTCTTGAAAACGGAGGACGACGTGCACTCGGATGACTTGCCTGGCGGCTCGTCGTACCAGTCGATCGTGTCGGACCTGAGGCCGGAGGAGAACTACACGCTGGAGACAGAAGCACGCCGGAAGCGCACGAAGTACCTCCGGGAGCAGGGCTACGACACGCCGGACTCCGGAGTTCTCGCCTTCGACGACGACCACACCTACGACCCGTCGGACTACGAGCCTGCCACGGGCGCCCCGAAGGACCTGTACTCGTACAGTCCACCCCAAAGGCCTCCTCCCCGGGTCCGGTCCACGCCGGGCGCCAAGCCACTGGTCGGACACGGCACTGTTCTGGATCCACCCGGTGAAGGCGGTCCACGATCGCGGGCCCCGCCGAAGCCTCGACCCCAAGTTCGACCCGAATGGGCTGCCTATGTGGCAAACACGGCAGCACGCGCAGCTGAGGCAGCACCACCCGCTACCACCCGACAGCCGCAGGCCCCACCTCTCAAAACCTCGAAGATCCCACCCGCTGCACCCGCCGTTTCCAGACCCGCCGCCCCTGCACCCGCTGCACCGCCTATCCAACCAATCTCGAAGGCCAAAACGAAGGCGGCCAAGCAAGAGCAGCTGCACTCGGGCTTGCCGACTCCGACTCACTCGCAGGCCACGACGGCCGTGAAGTTCTCCTCGGCGGCCTCGTCATCCTCGCAGGACCCCCCCCGCGGGCCGACCGAGAGGGAACTCCTCATGAAGCAACTCGAGATCGAGATGGAGCGCAAGAAACTCGAGGCGGACTACTTGGCCATGCAGCTCTCGCAGGTCCAAGAGCACGACGCAGGACTGCAAGGGGAAGGCATTAATTTAATACAGGGGATTGCTTAGTAGTGCCACGCCGATTTCACGTATGTGGGTTTGGGTTCGGAATTATGTTAAGTTCTTGTGAAGGCATTACTATAGTCCTATTACTAGTACAATTAGTCATTCTTCATCGTAGTTCTAGTACAAGTAAGGCAACAAAAGAAGTACTTTAGTACTTACTAATCGTACTTTAGTAGTTTACTTACCATGTTGGACTTGCACATCCGTAATCTTAATGAGTCAGTAGTAGTAGTAGTAGTAGTAGTAGCAGTAGTAGTAGTCGTAGTAGTAGTAGTAGTAGTAGTAGTAGTAGTACTAGTACTAGTACTAGTACTAGTACTAGTACTAGTACTAGTACTGGAGGGGGTGGCCTGTTCCAGCAGAGGGCACCCATGTCCGTCAGCAGCATTAGATTAGAGAGGTGCCAGGGACGAGGTGGAGGGGACACGGGGGCCGCAGGTGGCAAAACAAAGCATATTATCCTATGTGTTCGATGCCTTTTCGGTGGATCGTGGACCGAGTCTGTTACACGTGTTAGTTAGCTGGATGCACAAGAAATAGCCAGCAGTTCTTGTGTCCACATCATGCACAAGCTTGGTTTCTTTGGTTAGTTTTAATCACTTATTAGAGTTCAGTAGTTACACCTGTGTCCAGCACTTCTTCCTTGGATATGGAGCCCAGCAAAGAAGGGGTGTACGGTCGGAACAATAGCAGGTGTTCACACAGTTCACAGTGCCAGTATGCAGAAACAGTGGCCCTGCATCGTTGGTTCGGTATGCTTTATAATAAGCTAGACATGGTTTCTTAGGTTCGCTTCAAGAATGTTGATTTGTTTTTTGCTCGCCGTTCATTGGGATATGTAGCTTCAACTACTTGCACATGTGACATTGTTTCGAGTGGCTGCTTCTGTTCTGCACAGGACTTCCCGCTAAACCCGCCGGACCAGCCACAGCTGTGTCTTGATTGCACTCGGTGGCCTCGGTGACATGTTGCATGTATTTCCTGCTTAGTCATTACATGTCCTGATTCCAGGCGAAGACTCCCAGCATCCCGAAGGCCGCCCCGGCGCCAAAGCAGGCACCCGCCTGCATCCGCAAGCCGGCTGCTCCCCCCGGAGGACGGAGTCCCCCGTAGTTCCCGTGCATATCAGACTCGACGGTTCCTCGAAGGACAAACTATTAAATTAATGTTTTAGAAGGCCGCATAGCAGCATCCTGGAATAGACAGAGAAATATCCTGATTCGTCGGTCTGATACACGGTACTCGACTCGCCAACTTCTCGACTCGCCGGACACAGCAGGAAAAAGTGCGGTTCTGCAGTCGTTGCCGCAGAATGCTTTCCTGAGGTAGTAAGTGAGTCGTATCAGCATGCCAGTGTTTGCCAGCGTCAGGTGCTTTGAAGCCACCCTTTCTTCGCAGCTGGGTGCTCAGAGCGGCTCCGATCATGTGTTGCTGGTTGGGTCGTGGTCTCTTATGAAAGATTTATCACGGTTTGGAGTTAGCTGTTTTGCCGCGCCGTTACTGCACAGATAATTCATATTTCTCATATGCCATGCGGCTAGGAAAATGTGGTGTCCATGTCTTCTATGTAAATGTTAAGTCGGATGGCAAAGACTCAGAGGTGGATTTGCGATAATGGAGTTTGCAGTAGTCTACAGGGGGCTTCAGAATCGTTATTCTTCCCTCTCAGGAAAGGTCTGTCTTCATATTTAATTTACGAGCTTTTTGATATTCAAACCATGGACAGTCAAAAAGTGGTTTGGATTGGGTGTCTCAGTCTTTGTGGAGGTTTCACATCAGGCAATAATAATATTATATTAATACTCAGAATTATAAAATATTAAAGAGGAGAAGCCCTCAAGCTTCCTCGCATCAGGTCTTCCATGCGCAATCCTTCGTTGCAAGCTCAGGTCTGTTCATGCTTTTTTTGTTTGGGTTTAAAGGATGGTTCTCTTCAGGGCACAGGGTAAGTACAGTAAGTTCTTGCACTTGTGCAGTGGTATAATGGTACTGGACTCGAGAATGCACATTCCCTGTTTGTTCTCCTGGTACTTATACTTTTCTTTAGCGGTTGCCTTTGGAACCATCTTGTCTTGAGATGCTACTTACAGGTTTCTTCGCTTGTTACTTACATCTTCTGAGATTGGGGACTTCATTTGGGACGTTGTGTTCATCTGGTTTCCCATGCAACACTAAGCAACAGCTGTTGGCACTCGCAGGACATACACAGGACAACACATACACACACCCACACACACACACAGAGTCTGTGTTTCAGCTGTCGGGTTTACACAGGGTGTGGGGTTCCTTTGGGACAAGGGTGGTTAGCAGCTGACTGAATGCAGTTTAGAATCATAGTTATACATGTCAGTTTGAAGACTTAGACACAAGGCCTGGGTCGTCAGTACACATTGCAACGGTCGTTCGGAGTTCGATGCAGCTTGCCTCTTGTAAAGAATGCTGGGTTTTGTAACCAGACTGTTCAAGGTCGGTTCCTAGGACTGTCCAAGCTCCTTTTCTGTGCACTTTGCATTCGAAGTTACTATGATTTAAGCTAGGAAGTTCAAAAGCGGCACCGCAGGACCACCCCGAAGGACTAGGGACAAATCATGAGTCCATGGTTCCCATGTAGTACTAACGTCGGCCTCACAAAGGTGACTCCGCTGGACTTCGAGTGGGCACACGTAGATCACCGTGGGCAGCCTAGCACTTGCCAGTGTGGAGCAGCAGCACAAGTCAGGCAGACTTTCATCTGAAGCATCATGGTCTGTCGTGGTTGGTGATGCTTTAGGTTTTTTAAAGAAGCCTAGACACAGAATCATTGTTATCATGCCGCTGCCAGAAAGCCCAAGCCACCTGCCACTGTCATCATCATTCCTCTCCCTTTCCTCGTTCTTTCTCGTCGGACATGTCGTCCTCCGGTTCCGCTGACCGAGCAGGACTTCCCCATGGACTCCCGTTTTTTCTTCGCCGTTCCACCGACCCGCAGGACGAGGTCATATTCGATTTTCGTGCGATGGACTATTACCTCGCGTCGGTCTGTGGGATGGAAGACCCAAGTACCATCCTGCAGCGTAATCTCGATTATTGCGAGCAGCTGCCGTCGAACTGTTTGGACTGCCTTCCGCCGGACATTGACTCGCAGGAGGATTTGCAGTGCTTCCTCGCCGATCTGAGCCTTGCGCAGGCATATTATTTCCGCACTGGACAACCCGACAGGATGCCCGAATGGCGCACCGAATGGCTCTCGACTGTCTTTGTACCCGAACACTCGCCGTACGACACGCAGCAGAAATGGGCGGACAGGCTCGTTACACCCATGTTGGTTGTAGCGTGGTTTCTATGAAGGTGCATGCTTTTAAAGCCATATAATATTATAATACATTGATTCTTTTCCACAGAGCACATCCCGTAGGCTTTGGTCTTGGCTTGCTGCAACCGATGGACTGCTGTACAAGCGGCCCCCTGCCTTCGCGACACGGACTCCTCGGACGGTGAGTGAGAGAGACTTCTAGATTTTAATAGTTTGTGTTTCTGATAATTGAATTGTTCCCTAGCAGGAAGGACGACGGCTGGCAGATACTCGTCGAACACATGCAGGGCGATAAAATGTTGGAGTGTGGCACTCAGCTATGACATCAGCGCACTCAGTCATTCAAGCATTCCAGTACTTGCACTTGTGTGTGTGAGTGGTTAAACACGCAGCACCCACTGCCGGTCCAGGCTCTGCTTCAAGCAGATACTCGGGGCGGCCCAGCGCAGGACAGACAACGCCCTCTCCGCCGGACTCCATTCCCCGCTGTTCGGTTCCCGACACCCGCAATCGTGGATGGTCGAGATGCTGAACCGCGACTGGGAGGCCTACCCGGTGGCCGTCCCCGTTCCCTGGCAGGGCCACATGTACTACGCGGTGTCGTCGCACAACGCGTCGGACTTGTACTTCTGCATCACGAAGGGCCCCGACGGACGTGCAACAGCAGAACCAGTAAGATTTTTGTTGGTAAACCTTGTAGTATAACTGAAATACTTACCAAGTCGACAAATTTTCGGACATCGCTGGTTCAGGTGACACGATCGACTTTCAGTGCATCGGACTGTTTCTCAAGAAACTCGAACTTGGACCGGGCTCGTGGAACTAGCCGCAGTTCGTTCAAGCACGACGTACCCGCCGGCCAGTCTCCATTTGGAGTTCTGGAGCAGTTCGCTCTCGCCGGCCAGTCTCGAAAGTGACACGTTTTCTGCACTCGGAGTTCAGATCAGTTCGCTCTCGCCGTTCAAAAGAGTTGTCCTGGCACACTTTACATTTGCCGGATGTTAGTTCCTATCGCACTGTTTGCTGACTTAAACTTTTGCGCTTCAGGTTGCTGACATGGACTGGCACCTCTTTGGCGGGGTCCTCGGAGTTCTGGTGCTGCACAGTTTGTGACGATTTGCATCGGCACAGTTGCTGTGTTCTTTCCTGTCACACTCGGAAGCGACAAGTGCTTGAACCACCCGCAGTCACCAGTCACTCGTACTAGGTTTGTCATGTGCTTCATGCATTGCAATTGAGGTCGGTCACTCCTCGTTCGGTTCGCAGGGCACGGCCACACGGCAGGACGAGGACTAAGTCAGGGGTCATGCTTTCGGATTGTGACAAGGCATTCCGCGGACTCTGAGGTAAGTTAGGATCCACCTGCAGCAGACATGGAGCAATTGCCGTAGACATAAAGAGTTAAAGGCCTTTGAGCAATTGGAGTCCGGTTTGTTGCCTGGGTTGCCATTTCAGCATTTCAAGCATCGAGTGCATAGAATCGAGGGTGAGCGGTAAATTTTAGTGTTGGGCGTTACACATTAGATTTGTTGTTTGTGGCTGTGAATCAGTAAGGTTAGTTCTGGCCTATTCATTGCGGGTGGTGTCTCCTTAACTAGATCTACTTACAGTGCATGGTATAAACCGATTTCACTTCTGGAAGTTCACCATACTTGTCCACAGAGGGGCTTCGGGTGTGGCTTGATTCAGGAAAATAATCATGAGGTGTACAACTCAGTACTACGACTACTACCACGACTAGTACAAGTACTACTAGCATTGGTACTGTACTACTACTACTACTACTACTACTACTAGTAGTACTAGTACGACCACTACCACTACTACTACTACTACTACTACTACTACTACTACTACTACTACTACTACTACTACTACTACTACTACTACTACTACTACTACTACTACTACTACTACTACTACTACTACTACTACTACTACTACTACTACTACTACTACTACTACTACTACTACTACTACTACTACTACTACTAGTACTAGTAGTACTACTACTAGTACTACTACTACTACTAGCTAGCCAGCTAGCTAGCTAGCTAGCTAGTACTACTATTACTTCTGCTAGCACTACTACGACTACTACTGCTACTTCTAGTACTACTACTACTACTACTAGCTAACCAGTACTACTGCTACTACTACTACTACTATTTCGACTAGTACTACTACTACTACTACTACGACTAGTACTAGTACTAGTACTACTACTACGACTACTACTACTACTACTACTACTACTACTACTAGTACACTACTACTACTACTAGTACTACTAGTACTACTACTACTACTAATACTTCTACTTCAACTAATAGGGACTGCAATTTCGGCCTACTGGTTTTTCCTTTCTTTAATGAGTAGTGGTACTGCTGCTAGTACTACTCTTCGCAATCTGGATTAGTATTGCTACGAGTAATTACTAGACCAGTAGTCAACCAGCTGGAGGAAGGCGCTCTTGCAATCGCTGTTGTCCTGTTCATATGGAGGACACGGACTCCATTGGCCGGCATCGCTGCCGCTGAGCCTTCTCGTTTCAGGCACTGTGCTCTCGTGCGGTCTACGCTTTGTGTCTTGCTTGCCATGTTCGTCCAGTCACAATGCACTGTGAGACCACCCAGCAGCAGGGCTTGATTGATTGTTTGGTTTTCCGAAGCCGTCCTGCCTGTGCGTTGAGACTTCGTGCAGTCTTATCATCCTTCCCCCGTCGTTCTTCCTCGACGGACCTTGCCCAGCATGCCTCGTGATGCCGGCCCCCGCAAGCCCACCCTCAAGCAGCTGGCGAAGCAGAAAGCGAAGGACATCAAGACCCGGGAGCGCAACGAGGCGACGTTCGCATCCGCCGTTCAGCACTCCAAAAGCACCATACTCGACGTGGACATGCGGTTCATTCAAGACACGCTGACCCAGAACCCGACTTGGATTTCTCCACTCGCTGGTCTGATCCGCTCGGGCTCGTTGAATGGTCTTCTGAAGGACGTTGCCAAGAAGGAGGAGACCGGTGGACTGAGATGGAAGGGCAAGTGCACCAAATGGGGCAGTTTGCCGCTTGAGATGGCGAGCTTAATGCTCAAGCATTGCGGTGTGGAGCTCGCGGAGGACGTACAGAAGGACGAACCCGTCGTACGGACCCTCTTCGAGATCCAGTTCTGGGCAGCCAAGTCGGCGTCCTTGCCATCTCGTGCGGACATTCGCTATCAGTCCACGTTGGTCAAGTTAGCGAGGGCCCGCATGGAGGACGTTGGTCGCAACTACATAGCTGCGGTGAACTCGGCGGAGGCTATCAGTGTTGACCGGGACAGGTACAACATCTGGTCACTTGAGAACAACACGTTGTACTGCCACGTCTTTGCCACACAAGATGGACACCCTCGCCGTTCCCGCTCGGAGTTCGTACCCAACGAGTCGTACCTCAGCCACGAGCTTCCTACTCTCCCGGACAACAAGACGTGGCAATTGGACGACCCTTTTGCGGTGGACTGTGTCATTTCAGATGGACAGCATAACTCGTTGTTCAGTTTTGAATGCGCGAGTTTCTTTCCTACTTTGCCGGACATGAAGGCCAAGTGGACCTTCGACTTGTCGTCGGACGCAGACACCACGGCTGGCCTCGGCGACAATGTGCCGCAGGGCACCCCGTCGGTCCGGAGTGCATAATGCACTCTCTCCTGGTAGTTCAGTGTGTCTTGAGTTTGGGGTTGACTTTACTCGTTGTTCTGTCCAGTTTGTTCACTCGAAAAGCACAATGTCGTTCGCCTCGCCGTTCGACCCATTGTGTCTGAGTGAGTGGACAGGCACGAGTTTCACTGGGGCCGTGAAGCCGGCAACTTGCAAGCTGCATAAAAGAATACGTGCGATGAATGGCTGACTGCAATAATGACTTCCTTGCGGTGCCTTGCAGTATGTGCTACATACATGTTGCAGAAGAACACAGACCCATGACACGTGGTGTGAGCACTGCCTTGCGACATCAGCGATTCGTTGCCGCTGTCTTTGGGCTTCCAGAATAAAAGCTGCATGCCTGCAGAGCCTCCCTTTCTCTTGGTTTGGCAGATGTCACATATACTTCCTGGGACATAGCCTATAAAGTTTTGCTACATTCGTTCACCAGAAACAGACTGTAGAATTGATCCACTCGCTATCAGATGCTGGAGCCCGCTTCTGCCGATGGACCCTCTTCTTCAGGACCTCCAGCTTTTTTCAGCTCTGCGTCGGACAAGCGTCGGACAGTTGCATTTTGCATTCCCTGCGGGACACACGGAAGCCTCAAGGGCGAGAGCTACAAGTTCAAAGAGCCGCAGACCAAGGTAACGGATGGACATCGTTTTTGGCACATGCGTTGGTTTGTGGACTTCCTCGGAGGACACGAGTCTCGAAATTTCCTCGCAGGCAGTGTGTCGACGTTCAGGAACAAGCTCTTCACGATTGCATGGCCCTGCTGGACAGACACGGAGGACGCTCTGAAAAAAGAGATCGAGTCGCACTTTCTCCAGAGTTCGTTCTCCCTCCTCAAGCAGCAGGAGCACGCTGCAAACGCCGAGAAGAAGGGCACCAAACGAAAGGCATCCTCGCAGCAGATGCAGGACGACATGGAGGACGACAACGAGCAAGCGGACAATGAGGAGCACACGGGTGACCAGATGGAAGAGGTAGCAGCTGGACGAAGCACACGTTGTACAGAGTTTGCCACGTCGAGCTTTGCAACGATTGTTCTTTTGCATCAATGGCACCAGGGTATGCGCAAAGATGCCAAATGGAAGAAGCCGGCAGAGGAGGTATCCAAGCTGGCCGGGGAGTTGCTTCAAGGCCTCGCTTCCTTGTTCCTGCAGACCCCGCAGGACTTCTCATTCACGTGGGACGGAAACACTCTGGTGCTGCCGTTCAAAGGAGGTTCGCTGGACGTGGACGAGGTTGTACTGCAAAACAGTTTACTTGCTAAAGTACTACACCGCGATCGTTCCCGATTCATGGACGTGCTGCAGGATGTGAATGTGGACTGCACCCGTCGGACAATTGGAGACACTCGCAAGTCATCTAGTTTGAGGACGAAGTACTACTTGTTGGCGGCTTTGGCACGTGCCATGGATTCGTCGGACGACACGCATTCCTGCTGGACATCTTTGAATGTGAAGCAAGTGATGCAGCTTAGGAGAGAGGTTTCGATTCGAGGGTTTGGAGGGTTTGAAGGGTTTGGAGGGTTCCGGGGTTTTAAGATGTAGGGTTGTGTCTTGAAAGCCCGAAAATTGATATTCCCCCTGTTGTTTCAGGAGCACCTCCGGATATCGTCGGTCGTCCACGAGTTTTCGACAAGAGGTTGCGAGTTCATCGAATGCCACACGCAGGACACTTACCTCCACATTGCAAGGACATGCGTTCACCGTGCAGGACAGCAGCGAACAGCAGGACGAACAAAAGATCAAGAAGCACGCTTCTATGGACGCACACAGGCTAGCACGCATGGAGCGATACGCCTATGTCACGCAGGGCAAGTCAGATTTCCTCTCGACGGACATTTTGTGCGTGGTGGCAGATGCAGTGCACGTGGGAAGTGACGATTGGCTGAACATCATGGTGTACAACCACACGACGGACAAAGTTTGGGTCTGCCCGCCGCAGGCGCTTTTTTTTTTGTTAAGCAACACATATTTCTGAGGCGTTTTAGGCAAGAGGCGAGGTACGTCAGAGCCTTGCTTAAGTTGACCTTTTTGGGTGCCGTTTTCGTAGCTTCTGGGTCCGACCAAAATCGTTTTTCCGAGGGGAGGTACACGTATCCCCGCTCAGGCTCGGTTTGGGGCGGAGTCTTTCTATTGTATTTTATATAAAGATAGGTACACGTATCCCCGCTGACCCCTGGGTTTCGGGATTGGCCTGATAAAGGCTCCCGGCCGCCCTTCTACTGATGAGTAGGTACGCACAGCCTTGCTTAAGTTGACCGGGTCCCGGGTGGAGGCCGAGGAACGCATTTCGGCCACATTTTGGCTGCATTTCGGCCCCCAAAAAGGTACGCCAGATCCCCGCTTAAGTTGACCGGCCGGTCCCCCAAAAAAGGGCCCCTGGGTGATTATATGGTAACAACCTCTGTCGTTTGTTTTGCATGCTGTTGCTGACAAGCTCTTCCTCTAAGCTTTGCTTCACATTTTTCTCTGTGTAGTCAGACCACGCAGCAGGTCCAGAAATCGTCCGTCTTGTCGGCTGAGCAGTGGAAAGCTATGTGGAACAAGGCTTCCAAGAAGTTCCTCGGGATCGAGAAACCCGTTGGACCTGGTCATGCGGAGGACCGGCTGGCCACACTGTCTGGGATGCAGGACATAAACCACGGCTTGCGACCCATTGGCTGGACTTTTGGCTGCTGCCAGAGCACGCCGGCCGGCCCCGCGGAGGACGACACGAAGGCTAAACGTGCACCGATCATGATTTTGTGCACCGACAAAGAAGCAACACAGCTGGCGGCTGTCTCCTTCTTGAGGAACAAAAAGAGCCTCTGGATCGAACACGTCTCGGACCCCGCCCACAGGTCGCACAACGACGTGGCTTTGGCCTTGTCGGCCGCTGGACTCCTGAAGTTCTGCACGTGCATCTCGCTGTACAACATCAGGTATGGACCCTGGCAGAAGGGCTCGTGGGCGTTGAAGATCCAGCAAGCCGCAAATCGCATGAAGGACAACATGGACCCCTCGGACCCGATATTGCTCCTTTTCTTCCCGGACATTCTGCTGGACGCCGGCCTCTCCCCCCTGGACGACAACACGGAGGAGAAACGCAGGTCGTTTTTGCAGACATTACCCGACATGGACTGCATCCGCATCAAGGGCACGAAGGCCAGCAAGAGTCGGTTCAATTCCCTGACGACGGCCCACAGCGCGCTGGACAAAGAGTGGTCGGTCTTGGCTTTAGTTCTCACGGTGGTCTGCTTGGAGCACAACTGGGCAGTTTCCACTAAGGACCTCTTCTCGCAGGACAGCAACCAGGCCCGTGCCTCGGTTCCATATGGTGGAAGCAAGTCTTCTGCCATACAGGAGGCCAAGCAAAGCATGGACCAGGAGCGGAAGGGCAGCGCGAACAGTCTACACTTAATGACGAAGTTCGTGATCTCGCAGGACAACAAGACGACAGCCAGGATGATGTTCCAGGTCTTGCAACCCGAAGAGCTTCGTTGTTCGCTCATGCTCAAGCAGCTGCGTTCCAAAGGCATGACGAAGGACTACTACTCTGGCTGGGCACACTGGTCTTGGATGAGCACTGCAAAGGACCACGTCAGGACTTTGTCGAATTTGGAAGGTTTATCTCGTGTCGGCCTCGACCTGACACTGGCACGCGCACAACCCCCGGAGGAGACAGAGCTTGTCTGGCAGGACTCGCTCGCAGGCCAAATGACGCAGTTGACACTACAGATCCTGCGGCTGCGGGCCGGGGCACAGCTGTACCATACTGGAGGTTTCGGTGCGACCGCAGGACTAGTCCATGCTGAAGAGCAGTTCCGTCGGGCAAGCTTGGATTTTTTCAAAGAGATGCAGTCTTGTATCCAGGACACGCACAGTGGTGGTTCTCGTATGGCAAAAATTGCTCGAAGGTCATTTCTCCCAAGGGCCGATTAGTCGGTACATCCTCGCCGATCTTTGCACTACCCGGTTTCAGAGCCTTACGGAGGACGTTGCACACGTATTGACCAGCATTTGGTCGGGCCTCTTGAACACGAAGATCATCGAAGACTGTAATAAAGTCCAGCGCGAGGCCGAGCAACGACATTCGTCTTCGAAGGACTTGGGTCGTTTGGACGGATGGAAGGCTGTGACCCAACAGGCCGTGGTCAAGATGTACGAGAGGGGGGAGGCACTGTCAACGGAGCTCTACCACACGCCGGCAGCGTTTGACGTGGCCAAACTTTTCTGCAAAGACACCGAGAAGAAGAAGATTCAAGCAGTTCGTCGTCGTTCCGATTCGTCGGTCAGCACGCAGGTCAGTGCCTCGGAGGTGCAGGAAGCACAGCTTCTTGCAGACGTGACGAAGACGAGGGACTGGGTCTCCCACAACCACGCCGAGGAACAGGAGGTTTTGGCTGCCTTCAGTTTACTGATGAAGGCGTGGAGGGCCAAGCGATGGTCGCTTTGTGAAGAAGGTTGGTGCTCTGGACTTTTGCCCGAAGGACATGTTGTACTGGCAGGTGCAGACCCGTTGTTCATCGTTCGGACATACCGTTTGGCTGCACTCGCATGGCCCGGCAAGATCGTTAAGGACAAGGACCATGAGTTTTCGAATTCAACATGGGCGTTCGGTCTCTCTTTTGGATGCACAGCACATCTTTGGACTTGGAAGTGTTGCGGCTGCGAGTTGTTTCACCTCTGCGTGCCTCGGCTGCAGTACAGTTGAACATTGTCAGCCCGACACGGACATTCTCTACATATATATTCGTCCTATAATGAGTGACGATGATTGATTGACACGGAAGGCTTCTCCGGTTCAGATTGTAAGTTTCGGCCCGGGGGGGGGGTAGCACTGAAGCTATTTTTTATGGGTTTCTGAACAACTCAGGCGATTCGACAGTCAAGGATTCGAAGTTTCACAGAGTTAGGTTGAGTAGCCCAGGATGGCACGTGCGTCGAGGTTTTGGGTATTGACGAAAGGAGGGTGTGGTTGTGTGTACTGCTACCACTTTTTTGGCCATACTACTAGTGCTAGTACTAGTGCTAGCAGTAGTATTAGTAGTAGTAGTAGTAGTAGTAGTAGTAGTAGTAGTACTAGTAGTACTAGTACTAGTAGTAGTAATACTACTACTACTACTAGGACTGTTGCTGAGATTCCTTCTACTACTGTAAACTACTGCGATTGCTTGTAGTAGTAGTACTACTACTACAAGTACTACTAGTAGTAGTAGTAGTAGTACTACTACTACTACTACTAGTACCAGTTCTACTACTCCTACTACTAGTATTACTACAACTTCTTCTACTACTACTACAACTACTACTGCTACTACTGCAACTACTAGTAGTAGTAGTACTACTACTAGTAGTAGTACTACTACTACTACTAGTACTACTAGTACTATCACTACTACTACTACTACTACTACTACTACTACTACTACTACCACTACTACTACTACTACTACTACTACTACTACTACTACTACTACTACTACTACTACTACCCTTTTCGAGTCTTTTTACCAGTCTTCCTAGTGATATCACCGCTTTTTACTGACCAGGCGCAAAACTTAACGATTGCGATCATTTTTTACTAAGAGTGTTGCTGCCGCTACTGCTACTGCTGGGGTCGTTCCACGCAGGGCAGCCACCTCAACAACGGCATCGTGTTTTTGGTGGACAAGAAGATGGGCACGTTGGACTTTCACGCCGAGCAGGGCTTCGCTGCCTGTTCTGAGGCTTTGTTGCGCAGGTTGTGCCAGCACATGGGTTGGACCGCCACCCAACCCAAATCAGGTGTGGACGCAGGACATCAGCTGGCTGTTGCCGCCGTGCTCAACATGGACAACTCGTTGGTCGAAGAGGACGTGGTTCAACGAATCCTGGCAAGGCATCAGACTGACAAGTGGATGCCGGAGGTCGACGACAAGGACTTGGAAGCCGTCGTTCGGGACACGCTGCTCATTGGCGAGCAGGACAAGGCCCTCAAGGAGCGCAGTGCCCGTCGGTCCACGGTTTCGGCCAAAAGTCTACGACCCAAGGTATGCACGATGTACAAGAACGCCGTCTCGGACCTGGACAAGGACTTTTGGAAGGCCGGACAGGACACACGCCGACGCAAGACTCAGAAGGCCGAGAAGGACAGCAAAAAGCTAAAGCAGCAGTACGACCGGGTGTACGCAAAGCTGAATGCCACGACGGACGAGCTTGTGAAGAGCATGGTTCCTGATACTGTACAGGTTTGGACGGACCCAAAGAATGGTCGTTGGAAGGTGTCGTACAAGACAGCTGTAGTCAGCATTACACGTAGTATTTCATGGACACAAGTAGGTGAAGCTGCCGCCGGTCGAGCCTGTGTAACACAAGGTTGGTCATGGGTGGAGCACCACGAAGGACGTGACCCACCCGAAAACTTGCAGGAGCGATTGACAAGGTTCGACTGATTGGACTTTTTCTCCTCGTAGCACATCGTCGTTCAGCATCGATGCACACATTCGTCGGGCCCAAAAGAGGATTATTCCGCTTTGCACGCGTGTTTGATCCGTGCAATTGATGCTTCTAGTCAGACTTCTGTAATGCACTGCTACGTGTGTGAGACAGTGGCGGTGATGTGGGTTCAAGTTCAGGAGCATGTCGTCCATGCATTGAGCACGTATTTAAGTAGGCCAGACATGTACTGATATGGCGAGCCAACGCGCCCTCACTCACCTTTTGTGTAACTTTCCCCACGGACACACAAGATAATGAGTAGTCATGTAGCGCAACTGGAAATTGTACCAGAAATGTTTGTACTTGAAACCTAGGTTGTTATTCTCGGTGGGAGTCCATGAGAATTCAGTTTTGTTGAAATAAATGGAACGGAAAGAGTCTCTGTACATGTCTCGACTCGTGGTTCCATCCTCGAAGTATTACTCGTGCCATGGTGGCCAGGCCGAAGTTACAGGAGGTGGGACTGTCACGACGACCCTCGGCATACGCGCTGTTCATGCAGGACATGTGCAAGGACTCTGTGGACCCCAAATCTCGTCGTCGACTGTCCCGGAAAACATCACTTCGCGGTTCAATACATTATCTGCGCAAGTGGCTTCTTGGCTGCAAAATCAATATAGATACTGACACATGTGCCCCTTGCCTAGAACCCCAAGTCATCTGAAGCCACGGGAAGTAAAATCTTGGCAATTCTGGTCAGGAACCCGAATATGCCATCTTAGCTACGTACCAAAGTTATTTACTTCAGACATAATTAATAAGATGTAGCTAAAAGTCCTAATACAAGTCATGTTACTTTTTACTCGGGGATTACCTTTTCACCCAATCGTCCAGTAAAATTCCTCTGTTCCCCGAGGCACAACCGAAAGGACCTCCGTGACGAGTACACACGCAAGGCCAGGCAGGGCTACCAGGAGAATCGGGTCCAACGCGAAGAATTTCGACAGGCCAAACACACGGAAGTTCCCCCCGCTTCGTTCATGGACAGAGAACTGCCGGACGTCGCAGAGTCGCAGGACTTCGACGGTCGTGGCATTTTTCGCTACACGGCCGAGGACCCACTGGTGCAGGAGAAACATATGGGTCGCGGCACGTACAGGGAGATTTTCGCTTGCACGTACCAGGGCCTGAAGTTAGCCTTGAAAGTGGCCGTTCGCACGCCGGACAGGGAGACTGCACTGTTGGACGTGCACCAAGACGGTCTCGAAAAGACGTGGGACTTGACCCGTGAGTTCACTCTTTTGAGCCAGATAGGACCTCATCCGAATGTTCTGCGACTCTATGCCTTGCTGACATCCTCGACTGGGCACACGGGAATTCTAATGGAGCGGGCTTCCTGCGACCTCTTGAAGGCCACACGGGACTTGAAGACGGACGACCTTCAGGACGGAGTTCCCTGGAGCACACGACGAGCCCAAGTAACGACGTACTTTCGGCAGACACTCGCAGCTCTTACATTTGTGCACAGCAAAAACATCGTACATTTGGACGTGAAAACGAACAACTTCCTCGTGTTTCTCCTCGGCGAGCGGGTGGTGCTGTCCGACTTTGGTTTTTGCCGAGCTTTGCCACTCAATGGAAAAGCAAAAGTCAGAGCTGACGAAGTCTACACGACGTACTACCGGCCGATCGAGTGCCTTTACTCCGGGGACGGCAAGGCCTGGACCATGAATCCTAGTCGAAGAAAGTTGAAAGTAGTAAGCCCGGTGCGTATGTTCATTCTAGTAACACTTTATGATTTTGCGGATCTGAACTGCAGGACCAGATCAACCTCAGGCATTCCCGGATCCAACTGATGTCATTACTACTAGCAAACTCGCAATGGCCATTGTAATTGAAAACTTGACACAAAGATCTGATTCTTGATTCATAGAAGAGTCATGTCAGCACATGCAGTCGTAGACTCAGCTTCTTAGTCAAAGACATAGCCTGAAAAACTTCATATCTTGCTAGTAACAGCCATGTCTTTAAGAATTGACTTGTTTTTTGGCAGGAAGTATGACTATGTGTTTCATTTTGTTGTCGTTTCCCTTAACTGCTCAGCAGCTTCACTTTGATGAAAGAGGTGGAGATCGGCCCGAAGGCGGACATGTTGGCACTCGGTGTGGTGACGTGGGATTGCTACGCGAAGACGACACGCTC